>VMDR010026837.1:0-13839 GCA_007922815.1 Macrotus californicus
TAGTATGTAAATTATTATTTATAATTTTATTGTTACAATAATATAATAAATAGAGCTAAAGAACAACTTTCATCATGCAGGTCTAATTTATTATCAGTGTTTTTCACCCCTCAATATTCTCTACTATTGTAAGATCTTAATCTGAGAATCACAAGATGATCAAAATTGTGTTTCCATAACAGCTCTATGTCTGAAACCAGAGATAGAAAATGGAAATCTGTCTGTGGATAAGAATCTGTACATTGAGCTTGAAAATGTCACCATCCAGTGTGACACTGGCTATGGTGCTGTCAGCAATCAAAGTATCACCTGCTCAGAAAACAGAACTTGGTACCCAGAGGTGCCCACATGTAAGTGGGTAAGTGGCACACACTTCAGGGTATTATATCACATTCTGAAAATGGCAGCCTGCTCCAGAGCACTGTCCCAACCAATACTGATGAGATCTAACTTTTGTCAGGACTTATTTCTGTGTTGTTCAAATCACTTTGGAATCAGTAATTTCATCCTCAAAGTACTTGGTGAGTTCATTAAGGCAATTTCTCATTCCCTCATTTAATAGCAAAAAGAACAAAGTCTCTAGATAAGAGGGGAGAGTTCCCCAAAGATCCAGGTAATGTGGCCCCAGCCCTGTATTTTCTATCATAAGTGCTAAGCTTTTGTATGGCCATCAAAACCTCCCTTCAGTTTTCCCAGAAGAGGCCCCCTGGGTGTCTTTGGCAGCACATTGGTCTGGACCTAGGGTGAACATTTTGCTGAGACACAAAGTATTTTGGATTTCTTCCATCAGTCCTGAGTAGGGTCTCAATACTCCAATTTTGCTGTCATCAGTGAGGCATCCTGAAGGACTCTTCTACTTTTACAGTTTGGAGAGAAGCCTCTCAAAATCCACCCTTTTATCTCTTTTAGGAAGTCCATAATGGCTGTGAGGAAGTGGTAGAAGGCAGTAAACTCTTGCAGTGTCTCCCAAACCCAGAGGATGTGAAAATGGCCCTGGAGGTGTATAAACTGTCCCTGGAGATTAAACGACTCAAACAGGAGTAAGACTTGAAGAGGAGCATCAGCTAAAAATCATTGCATCCATTTCCCCTCACTCGTTCCATACCTAACCCCCACCCCCCACCAAATAAAGTATTAAGTACATTTTTCTTATTAGCAACTCTACTATTTCTTAAGCACTATTGTTTACTGAAAAAAAAACACCTGTTTTAGGAGACTCTTAGTGACACCAATAACGTGGAACTATTGATAATTTATATCTTAGCTCAGATTAAGCTTCTGCTTTTGTGGATTTGGTGGAATGGCAGAAATAAATAATTGCCTGTCAGAAATCCAATGTCTTTGTTTCCACTTTGATTTCTGTGTAATGAAATATTAGGGTTCTCTATAAATCACTTTCTAATGCTTCTCTAATTAATGTTCTTCTCTATTTTACCATATTTCAGAGGATGTTTGGTCCTTGAATACATATACTTGTGCCTTGCCTGAGGTGTTTTTACCCTACACCTTCACTGCTTGTTCATCTTTCAATGCCCAGGTCAAATATAACATCTTCCTCCAAGTTTTCACCTTTCTCTCCCTATTCAATCATCAGTATTTGTCTGAAACAACTTCTCACTTCTCTCTTTATATTTAAGGTACTCTTGTTTTTGCTCACCTTTCTTTCCATCCAACAATAAACAGCTTAAAATTCTTTGAAAGCCTGATCTATGTGCCACCCAAATATTCCTCTTGTCTATGCCCCAGTCTTCCAATTCAATCTAATCACTTTTTAAATATTTCAATTAAAATAGCTTTATTTTCTCTCTTAAACCAGATTCCCCAGAAGCAGACACTGAGAAGAAGATTCATGTACAAGTATTTTATTAAGGAAGTGTTCCAAGAGAAATGGGAAAGGGGATATAGAGTGAGCAGAACAGGACCGAGAAGGAGCCTAGCAGAGTGATCAAGCAAAGTCCTACAGAGAATGGCTTAGTCTTGTCCCAAAGGGAACTCTGGGCTATTAATTTGCTTAAATTTTGTCACAATTCCAGGCAATGGAACTGGGTTTTCATTCTGCTGTGACATTCAGTTATTGGTGAAGGGCCACTATGGGGACACAGAAGTGCCCAGGGCATCCAGCTCTTCCTGTATGAGGAGGGCAAGGCTCTCACAGTGAGGGGAGTCCTGCCAGGAGACAAGAAGTTAGACACCAAAGCACAGAGAAGCCCACAGACAGGTGCACAGAAATGATAAAGGGTTGTGAGGAACTTGGCAGAGCTTATGTCATGAGTCCCTCTTATATCTCTGGACATTCTTGGGAGCCTTGTATTTCTGACATTTACCATTTCTTCCAATTTTTTGCCTCCTCTGAAATCTCATTCTCATTTATGCTTACCTACTATGAGGCTTCTGGTTCTCCACTGCATCTCGATCAGTAATAGGGAACACCACCTCTTCTTGATTTCAGCAAAATAGCAGTCACACAAGAAAGCTGCATAGTTGACTTGTACTAAAGTTTTAGTGTTACAGGAGGGTATATGGCTGGTTACAGTAAGACTGGACTTTCACACTGGATGTTACATCACTTGATCTTAAAACAACAGTGTGGTGACTGGGGGTGCAGAAGAGGGGTTGGTTGGAGGTGGAAGAGGATATAAAGGAGATAAATGGTAATGGGAAAATACAATAAAAATAAACTATTAAAAAAAAAAGACTTATTGCCTTCCATTGCCACCAGGCATATTTCCTCGCTGACTTTCTCTGCATAACCCTGCCAGGCCTGTCTGGTCTGCCACTGTCCTGCCTCAAATCTCTCCTTGATGCATGTCATTCATTCTTGCTCCAACTGCCCCAGAAACCCATTTCCCTTTCTCAGGGAAAGCATTTTAGCTCTCTATCATTCTATAGTCTCAGAGCTTTGTATCCAAAACTTCATGAATGTACTCAAAGTGTACATGAATATAAACAAATGGTAATCCATTAAGTTGGGGCACCATGCTATAGAGAAGTTTCGAGGGAATCTCTGAAATATGATTCTTTCTGTATTTCCTCCACCTCAGTCTTTGGGGGTGGGGCAGTGTAGAGATACTATGAATTATGTAACAATTTTTTGTTAATTCTAAATTAATTACCAACAATTATAATTATGGAAGTAATATGAGGAGGGACCCCCCAGAATCTGGAATTATCTTCTTGAGCGCAGGCCCCTTTGTAGTACAGGCTTTCCTTACTAGGTGAGTGTTCTAGGAACCCAACTGTATCAGGGCATCAGCTGGCGTTGTTGTGAGAGGACAAGTTTGGTTTCAGTGAATAGATTTTTTTTAACTCGCAGATTTATTTTTTTGACTTCTTTTTATTGCTGTTCAAGTACAGTTGTCTCTATTTCCCCACCACCACCACTCCCCCCCACCCCAGCCATCCCCACCTCCCACCCTCGATCCTGCCCCCTTTGGTTTTGTCCACGTGTCCTTTATACATGTTCCTGAAAACCCTTCCCCTTTTTCCTCCTATTATTCCCTCCCACCTCCCCTTAGGTTACTGTCAGTTTGTTCTTACTTTCAATGTCTCTGGTTACACTTTGCTTGCTTGTTTGTTTTGTTGATTAGTTTCCACTTATAGGTGAGATCATATGGTATTTGTCTTTCACCACCTGGCTTACTTCACTGAGCATAACGTTCTCCAGATCCATCTTGATCTTTACTAAGCCAAACCAAGCAGTGATCTATGAATATATATTTTTTATAAGACAACTCTTTAATTTTTATGACAAATAATTTATCCTGTTTTTTGGTCTAGTCTTCTGTGTTCCCATTGCTACATGCTCCCATATATCTGCCATAGTCTAGTAAGTAGTATCTATTTCCTAGGGCTCAGACATGTGAGATGCTGTTTCAATTCTATATGCCTCCCACCACCTCTCCTAGAGATTTCCTTTCCAGACTCTCTTTTCAGTGGTTCTGAAATGAGCTGTTTACTTTAAAGCCTTAGGTCTTTCCTTTGCTGTTCTCTTCACTACTTTGATGCCAAGTCTTTGTTTCAGTTTATTTTCTAATTTTTGCTGGAACAAATCCTTCAGAAGGTGCCTAAGAAAGGGTGCCCTGGAAATAAATTGTTGAGTCCTTAAATGTTTTAAAATATCTTTTTTTCCTACCCTCACAGTTAATTAATAGATTGCTTGTATGCAGAAGTTTGGATTCTCTCAGAATTTTGATGGTATTTCTCCATTGCTAAGTGCCTTCCAGTTCTGCTATGGAATAATCCATGATTCCAATCCTTGATACAATGTTGTCCATCTTTTTTTCCTCTCTCATTCTGAGACATTGGAGCATCTTCTCTTTATCCCTGTGGTCTTGATCTAGAACATTTTTCATGCATTAACCTGGGTACATGCTGGGACTTTTTGGATATGGAAACTCATGTGCTTCAGATCAGGAAAAAATTTTAGAAATTTTTTTAAATTTTGTTTTATTTGTGTTTTCCACACCCTGGCATTCCTGTTAATTAAATATTGTTATAACGTTTATTTCTGTCCTACATTTTGTACTTTGTTTTTTGTGTTTTACTCTCTAGAAGATTTTCCTGATTTTGTACGTTAAGATTTTTATTGAAGTTTAAAATTTATTTATCATATTTTAATTTCCTATAGCTTGTTCTTATTCTGTATAAGTTACATTTAAATAATACCTTATTTTTTTCATGAACACAATTATCATTTTTTCTGTCTCTGAAAATATTAATTACAATGTGCGGCTTTAAAGACATTCTTTGCTTCCTGCTCATATGAAGAAATGGGACCCTAAAATATTGACTGATATCTCTGTGTGTATGTGACACTTTTCTAATACCAAACTTTTAAGCTTGATGGGCAGCAAGAAGGTTTAACTATTTGTATGTTTGTTTTATGTTGAAGTCGACATGTATCTGCAGGTATTTCCTGGGGCATATTCAATGCTTCCTGAAAAGATTTCTGTAATCTCTTTTTTTTTAAGAAGATACCATTTTTTTATTGTTGTTCAAGTACAATTGTCTCCATTTTTACCCCACCATGCCCCCCTTCCCCACCTCTTTATTGATTTATAAGCCTTAGTCTTTCCTCTTGAGTTTCTACTACTTGTTATGTATTATGTCAAGTAAAGAAATTAGTGCTTCTATATTTATGTTCAATTTCACTTTCTTTTTCACCTGTCAGCCTCTATCTACATACTTCTATTTTTGTATTGCATCATTTATGGCACTCTGATTTTATTGAGTATCTATGACCACTACACATTGAAGACAAAACTAAGTACACTTACCATTTTATTTGTGGGGTTTGTTCAAAGTGGGTGTTCAATAATCACTTCACAAAGGTGTGTTTGAAGTTCCATGAGCTAAAACTTGGTACAAAAGATCAATTTTTAAGACTTTCTGCTGAATATAATTCCTTCTTGGTGCCACAAACCAAAAACATGTTATGTGTTTCTTTTCTGGGTTTGACAGAAAAGGAGAGCCCAGAGTCATGAAAAGGACCAAGAATAGCCAAGAAAATCTTGAAACAGATCAAAGCTGGAAGACTAGCACTGCTAGATTTCAAGACTGATTATAAAGCTGTAGTAATAAAGGCCATTTGGTGGTAGCACAAATATAATCAAGCTGGCCATACATCTCAGTACAGAATTGAGAAATATTTATATTTAGCTTCATTGTGACAAATTTGACTCTTCAGTGTGGTAGGCAAGGATTTTTTAAATATATGTTCCTTCGGTCAATTGGAGAGCTACATAAAAAAAAAAATTTGTCTTGACCACTACCTTATTTCTACCCCAAAGAGATACAAAGTAGATTATAAATCTACATAGGAAAGGTAAAAATAAATAAATAACACACATAACAAAATATCTTTGTGATCTTGGTTTTCCTCAGACATCTAAAATGAAATTTTAGTTACTTCTCTATAATGGATCCTGGCAATGCCCTGGAGTACACACTATGACTCTATAATACTATGTATGGTTTTTTTAACTTCACGCATTGGCATTTGAACAATGCTGGTTCGGTGTTCTATGCCCATCTTCCCAACTGTTGAAACATGAATAACAGTAATTAATCTAACAATGTTTCTTTCCGTGAAAATGGTGTTCTGTGAAATAAAAATTCAGTTCACAACTCAAACAATTGCACAAATGCTTTTCTTAAATAATCATGGTACTTAAACAGGCAGCAGAAGTGCTTTACATGTACTTCCCATTTTACCACAAAGAAGATAAGACATGTTTACAGTGAAGATTTAATAAAATTAACAATATTTGCTACTTTAGCAAGAACATTCTTCATTGAAATGGCCATACTTTTTCCTGTAAGTACATGGCACTAAAGAATACAATGACTACTACTACAGTTCAATGCCACTGTCTTGATTCATGCTAATATGTGAGCCATTGTAGTTCTTGTTTTTATTTTTCTAAATCATTTTTAAATTTTTCAATTACAGTTAACATGCAATATTATATTAGTTTCTTTTGTGCAGCATAGTAGTTAGATATCTATGTAATGTATTAAGTGATCATCCTGATAAATTTTGTACCCATCTGACACCACACATAGTTATTAGAATATTATTGATTATATTTCCTATGCTGTACTCTACATCCCCATAACTCTTCTGTAACTACCAATTTGATTTGTACTTCTTAATTTCTTCACCTTTTTCACCTGTCCCCCTCCCATCTGACAAAATGTTCTCTGTATCGGTAAGTCTATCTCTGTCTTGTTTGTTCATTTATTTGGATTATGGAAAATAATAGGTTGGGGAGGATGTGGAGACACTAGAACACTTACACATTGTGATAAGAACATAAAATACTCCAGCTGCCTTGGAAAAGTTCAACAGTTCCTCAAAATATTAGCATTATCATATGACCCAGCAGTTTACTCCTAGTGATGTACCCATGAAGATTGCAAGCATATCTTCATACAAACACATGCACATGAACATTCACAGTAACATTATTTTAATAGCAGAAAAGTGGAAACAACCCAACCGATAAATAACTGATCAAGTGTAGTGTATCCATACAAGGCAATATTATTTAGTATAAAAAGTAAGTACTGACACATGCTAAAACATGGATGAACTTTGAGGACATTACAGTAAATAAAAGAAGCCAGATGCCCAAACCATATGCTGTATGATTTAATTTACATAAAATGTCCAGAATAGGCAAATCTGTAAACACAGAAAAGAGATGTAGAGAGGGACTGAAGAGTGATTGCTAAAAGACATGGTGTTTTTATTGGGGGGGGGGGATGAAAATGATCTGGAATTAGATAGTGGTGAATATTGCACAATCTTATAAATTGTACATTTTAAAATGGTTAATTTTGTGGTATGTTAATTGTATCTCAAAAAAAAGAAAGCCACTTAATTTTATCCCCCAAACTCATATGTTAAAATCTGAGATACCCTAGTATCTCAGAATGTAAGTATATTTGGAGATAAACTCTTTAAAATGGTAATTAAGTTAAAATCAGATATTTAGGGTTGGGCCCTAATCTAATATGACTGGTGTCCTCATATGAAGAGGAAATTTGGACACACACAGAGAAAACGAGAGATATCAGAAATGTTCTCATTCAAAGAGTTGACCATGTGAATATATAGCAAAAAGGTGAACATCTGTAAGACAAAGAGAAACCTGGGACAGATTTTCCCTCCCAACCCTTATTAGAAACTAAGCCTGAAAGCAGTTTGATCTCAGACTTCCAGTCTCCAGTCCTGTGAGAAAATTAATTTCTGTTGTTTAAGTCACCTAATCTGTGATATTTTGTTATGGGAACCCTAGCACACTAATACAGACACCATTAAAGGGTTCAGAGAGCAAGCTTCAGCCTAAGAAGTGATATTTGTAATACCTATGTCCAGTTAAGGACTTACGTCCAAATATATATAAAGAATTGTTAGAAATCAATAAGAAAAATATAATCAACCCACAAAAAGAATGGACAAAAGATCTGAAGAGCCTTCAAAAAAGGATATTCAATTGGCCTATAGACATATGAAAAGATGAGCAACTTCATCAGTCACTGGGGACTTAAAATTAAAACCACAGTGCATGGTTGAAATACAACATGGATAGATCTTAAGAACATTATGTTAAGTAGGGGGTGGGGGTAGAAAAATGAGCGAACTGCTTTTGTTTTTTTAGTTTAAATAAATTGAATAAAATTTTTAAATAATCTGAAAAGTAATGGAAAAGTCCTTTAACGTAAAAGAGCTCAATCTAAACCAATGACATATTTTCCCTGACAGATATTCATGCATACAGCTAAAAAAAATATATTTTAGTATATTATATTGCACAAAAATTCCAGAAAACAAATGCTTTCCAGAAATACAGTTGCTCCTTATACTAGGAACTTTACATGTAGTCGGACTTTGGAGAAGTAAAACAGTGGCCGGTGAATTCTGTTTCTTAAGAGAAGGAAGTTGAACAGAAAGAAAAATGATTGTGTGTCTTAGGTAGTTGTTGATTTCCCTGAGTTAAAGCAGGCCGAGGAGACACACACACATATACACAGAGACCACTCACAAAAACATGAGAAATCAGGCTCTCTTTCATAAAGAATTTCAGATATAGGTACAGTTGTTCTGTACTGAGAAGGTAAATTGGACTTCATTGTTGCCAACGACAATAAAAGAGCAACGATATTAGAAAACAAAGCACAGTACAGTTTCACTAAGCATTCAGAAGAATTGTTAAAATGATAAAATATCAAGTGTTAGTGAGAATATATTGCAGCCATAACTCTGAAAAATTGTTGGTAAAATTGTAAATTCACTCAACTGACATAGAAAATTCTTTAGCAGTAACTACTAAAGCTGAACATGTGCTTACTCTATGATCTAGCAATTTTACCCCTAGGTGTTATCCCTCAGAAATGCACACACCTGTCCATCAATGGACCTGTAGTAGAATGTTTGTAGCAGCCTTAACTACAATAGCCCCAAATTAGAAACTACTCAAATACTCATGTGTGGTAGAGGGGATAAATTAATTGGAGTATGTCACATGATGAAGGATACCGCAACAATGGAATGAATTTCAAAACCAAAAATGTTTAGTGAAAGATGCCAGACACAGACTAGTACATACTGCTTTATTTCATTTACACAGTGTACAAAAATAGGCAAAAAGTAATCCATAGTGTTCAAAGTCAGAAGACCAGTCCCTCTTACAAAGAGGGCATGAGGTGGGCTCTGTAGGCTCTAGTAATATTTCCTTTCTTCTTCTAGATGGTGTTTCATGGATGTGACGAAGAGTGTGAAAAGTCAACTCGCTCTATACTTAAGATATTGTGCTTTTTTTGTATGTATAAAATATTTCAATAAAAATTAAGTGAAACACGGGAATGCAAGGAAAAAGGGAATATAGTTTACAATACTGTAATTAACTATTTATGGTGCTAGGTGGGCACTTGAATTATCAGAGGGAACACTTTGTAACCTACAGGAATGCCTATCTGAAACTAATACAAAAAGGTATTGAATGCAAATTGTAAAAGAAAAATAAAATTAAAAAACTAAGCAAAACATTGGAAAGAGGGTGGATCTTCCTTACCCTAGTGATCTGGGAGGTAATGGCAAGTTTTTCCATTTACTTAGAATATTCTTACCAGTAATGCACTCAGATACAGGGGAACTGCCATTTTCCTCATAGGAGAGCTGATCTTTTCACTGTTTTCATTGGCTGGCACTTTTTTGCTTTTTTACAGCTATACCTGGTATCCCCAAGGTTACTTTGCCACCAGTTTTGTGGGACACTGTGACTAAGTTCCAGTGTCCAGAAATTTCATCTGTGTTGTTTTGGCTCCCTCTGTCGGCTAACTGATTTTCACCAGGGCAGTAAACAATAGCAAGGGAGTAGATTTTTGTTGCTGTTGCTCCCCAGATTATTCCACTAGACCAGATCCTTGGGAAATAAGAGTATAGTTTTTGTGCCCCACTGGTAAATTCTACGTGTTATATATCTCAAGGCTTTGGGTATTTCAAGCTATGGCTGGAAAAATAACCTGGGCTTAGTAATATCATACATCTCTCCTTCATTGTCCCAGTATTTTCCTCACAGATATTTAGACACAATGGGTATGGGAAGTTTTCATCAACCCCACTGTTACCACTAATCTACTCAATGATAGTATTTATGGTATTGACAAATGCCAGGAGGAAGCTCAAATTGATGAGATCAGATAGGTAAATCAAATCATTTGCTTATATTAAAAAATATAGAAATACAGAAGGAAATCATCAAGGTCTGGACAAAGAGCAAAAAGATCAGCCACATTTTCCAGGTTAGACAGAGGTCGAGTTTCCAGACTTCAAAATCATCACAGTGGATGCTCTGTTGAGATGATTTTATCTAAGTAAGAGCCTCATCAGAACTTCTAGAAACTCAGGTGCTCCCTTCTGAACAATAACTTAAAACATCGGCCCAGTTCTACACTCTGACTTTTGACAAAAGCAAAAACAAATAAATGGAGAAAACTGAAGGCTTTGGCAAATAGTGCTAGGGCAATGGGACATTACAAGAAAAAAATCTTACTCTAAAACTTATATCTCATCTAAAAATTAGCTCAAAATGAACCCTGGACCTAAGTGTAAAACTAAAATTCAAAAACTTTTAGAAAAAAAGCACAGGAGAATGTTATGGGATCTAAGATTTAAATGTAAAGTGTAGAACTATAGCACCATTACAAAAAACATAGGAGAAAAATCTTGGGATATAGAGCAAGACAAAGAGTTTTTAGACTGGAAACTAAAAGCATAATTTGTAAAAGAAAAAGTGATAAATTAGACAGTGATAAGTCACTGTCTAAAGTGATAAATCATTAAAATTCAAAAAGTTTGCAAGATACCATGTGAAGAGGATGAAAGACAAGCTGCTATCTAGAAGAAAATATTTTCAAACCTTTTATCTGATTCAAGACTAATATCTAGGATAAATGAAGAACTCTCAAAACTCAACAGTAAAACACACAATCCAAAAGGAACCTGGCAAAAATCATGAATAGACATTCACTGATAAGTGTATATCAATGGTAAATAAACACATAGAAAGATGTTTAACATCATTAGCCATTAGGAAAATGCAAATTAAGATCAATTAAGATAATATTATACACTTATTAGAATGGCTAAAGTAGAAACTATTGATATCAAATGCTGGCTAGGATGTAGAAAAACTAACTCATTCGTAGATTGCTAGTAGTGATGTAAAGTGGCCAGTCTCTCTGGAAACAGTCTGACAGTTTCTTAAAAACGTACACATCCAACTACCATGTGACCTACCAATTGCATTCCTTTAGTTTATCCCAGAGAGATGAAAACTAAGGTTCACACAGCAACCTGTCCTGTACATGAAAAGGGGAAAAAAAAATGTGACAACTATAATAGCATAATCAATAAAATATTTTTTTAAAACCTGTACATGAATGTTCTTATAACTTTTATTCATACTAGCTAAAAACTAGAAACAGTCCAGGCTTAGCCAGGTATCTCAGTTGGTTAGAGCATTAGGTGCCAAGGTTGTGGGTTCAATCCCCAGTCAGGGCACATGCAAGAATCAACCAATAAATGCATCAATAAATGGAACAACAAATTGATGTCTGTCTGTCTGTCTGTCTGTCTCCCCCTCCTCTCCTTCCTGTCTTCTCTCCCTTCTTCTCTTTCTCTAAAATCAATCAATAAAATTTGTTTAAAAGGTTAATGTTTCTAATTAAAAAGAACAGAACAAAACTTGAAACAATTCAGTTGTCCCTCAACTGGTAAACAGTTTAACATATCGTGGTACATTCACACTGTGGAAAACTACTTAGCAGTTAAAAGGATCAGCTATTGCCACAAACAAAAACAAATTATGCTGCATGAAAAAATGTAATCCAAAAAGATTACATATTGTATTACTCCATTTATATAACACTTTGAAATAACAAAATTTTAGAAATGGAAGCCAGATTAGATCAGTGGTTGTCAGGAGTTAGGGATGGAGAGAGGTGGGTGTGGTTGTAAAAGGCAACACAGGGGTCCTTATGGTTACACAACTATTCTGTATCTTCACTGTGGTGGTGGATACACAAACCTACATGTGTGATAAAACTATACAGAATTGAATATATTCACACATGGGTATATAAGATCAATGTTAATATCCATTCATTGAGTAGCTCTTCATTATTTCCTTTAATGATTTGGAGGTGGGAGATAGTGCTTCTGCCTTCTAGCTCTTAATCCCATTTTCTTACCTTCCTGTTTCACTACCTAGTTATCTATTTTTCTTTGAAAATTATTCATATTATTTTAAAAGTACCAGGTTTATAGTGGAAAGCACATATTTGGTTCAGATCCTGGCTCAGCTACTAATTTTTAAATTTTCTGGCAAGTGTTACTTAGCCATTTTTGAGAAGAGATAAAAAACAATCATAGGATTATTATAAGATTAAATGGAAGCATTATGGAAAGTGCTTAATAAATAGAAGGAATAACTCAAAATAGCCTGTTAGTGAATGTTTTTTCTAATATCTAGTAGTGTCTTGGAGTCTCTTTCTAAGGTCACACAAATTCATGGTGGGTTTATTTGCTTTCCTTTCTCTCCAGAAAGGTTGAAATTTAATTGTGCTGTAATTAGTATTACATAATAATTTACCCAGTTACTTCTGGTGAAAGCTAAAAGCACTTTAGAGTTAGAATTCCTGTAACAGTCTTTGCAGCTGAATTGGGTATTAAGATAGTTTCCCAAAACTGCTTCTTTTAATCAACGTCAGCGTATCTTCAAGTCTTACTTCCACGAAAGGTAAAAATTATGCAAGTAAACACTTATCTTTTCTGCTTTCATCAGAGACATAATTCCAACTGGATGTGTCATTTGGCTGATCTAACACATTCCAAATACTCTTAAGTTCTTATAAACCTTCTTCTCTCCATTGTTCACCACTCCCAACCACTTCAGAGTCTGGGGCATGCTCTTTCCGTGCTTCTGTTCCTCGTTCTCACAGACTAGAATGACACGAAAGTGTAATTCATGAGGTGTCTTCTGCAACTGAACACCAAGAAAGTGATAAAATCTTCAAAAAAAAAAAAAAGAAAAACATAAAAACAAAGAATCTCTAAACGAACGTCCGACTCAAATATTGTCTGAGCCACTTTTCCAGGTCTGTCTGTATTCGTGAGTCTTTTCAGACTTCTCTCTCCTTACTAGGCTTTATACCTTCAGGAAGGAAATTCAATTTCTTCATCTTTCTTTTTTTTTGGTCTTGCTTAGGTTTTAATTTTACCCTGCTGTTGGCGCTCCAAACTCATAACTGAAGTCACAACTTTTCCTGATAGGAAGTACTTCTCAGAAATGGCTTTTTTCTTTACACTAATTTTGAAACTCCACTGGGCTTAACACACAACTTTACTGTACTCAAGCTTTGCTTTGAGGGTTGCTGAGCCCATCCACTCTGAACAAAAGTGTAATTTTTTTCCACCCTTTTTCTTGTTACTCAGAAATGAATTATTTACATTTCTAGACAGCAATTTCCCATTCTTACCATGAAAAGAAAACATTGCGCTTATACTTCTAAATATCCCCTGAGGCTACTTAGCTCCTGGCGTTGGATCTTGACAGTAGAATTGAGGTTTCAAATGTCTTTTGACTTAGTTGATTCCAAAAACTCTAATTCTGTCCTCTTCTGCTCAGCTTCTTCCTAGGGTCCCAGGAAAGCAAGAGCAAAGTGCTCAGTTAATGAAGAGAAAGCAGTTTAGGACAATCAATTGCAAATATATTCATTCCACATTAGGAAGTTTCAAAGTGTGGCCAAATTGCAATGATTTACACCACTTTG
>VMDR010026838.1:0-13837 GCA_007922815.1 Macrotus californicus
AATGTTGGAAGACATTTAACAACAATAAAGCAGTCATTGTAAACTATAGTTTTAGCATAAAGATAGACATAGAGAAAAATAGAACATAAAAAAAATACCCAAGATTTTCAGTCAAGATGGAGGTGTAAGTAAACATGCCTCACCTCCTGACAACTATAGCAAAAATTACAACTAGACTATAAAACAAATATCACCCAGAATTGTCAGAAAATCGAGCTGCATGGAAGTCCAACAACAAGGATTTAAAGAAGCTACATTTATCCAGACAGGTAGGAGAGGTGGAGACATAGAAACAATATTGAAGAGGTATGAAGAGGTGGAGGCATGGAGAGGCACAGAGATGTGGAAAGGACCGTCATACATTCAGTTGTGGTGGATAAAAATCGGGAGGGATACCTCAGGAGCAAGGAATCCCAGCCGCAGACCAGACCACTGAGCCCAGGGTTCCAGTGCTAGGAATATAAGTCCCCATAACTTCTGGCTGTAAAAACCACTAAGGGTTGAGATGGTGTAAGAAACTGCAGGATTCTCAGGACACTTATCTTAAAGGGCCTACAATGGACTTGGGACTTGTGCAGACTCACCCCCTCTGGGATTCAGCACCAGAGCAGGGGCTGGAAGGGCACCAGTGGCACATGGGGAGAAACTAAAGTAATTGGCAATAGGGTGAGTGCTGGGAGACAACTTGTCCCTGAGCAAAACTCTAGAGGCCAGGCAGCGGCATTGCCCCCTCTCAGAGCCCTCCCCGACACAGAGCCACAGAGCGGTGACACAGGTTGCCCCACCCTGGCAATTACCTAATTACACAGGCGATGTGTACAACTGCCTCATACAATGTACACATGTGCTTTTCCATGATAGGCCATGCTACTAAAACAGGGAGTCAAAGCAGCTCCACTAAAACATAGGGAGGCTGCCGAAATGAGTAGACAAAGAAATATGAATGAAATATGGCCCAAATGAAAGAACAGAACAAAACTCCAGAAAAAGAACTAAATGAAATGGAGATAAGCAACCTATCAGATGCAGAGTTCCAAACACTGGTTATTAGGATGCTCCTGGAACCCACCGGGCCCCTCAACAGCATAAAAAAAGACCCAGGTAGAAATGAAGGTTACATTAAGTGGAATGAAAAATCTCCAAGGAACCAGCAGGGGAGAATAGGAAGCCAAGAATCCAATCAAAGATTTGGAACATACAAAAGAAAAAAGCGCTCAATCAGAACAGCAAGAAGAAAAGAGAATTTAAAAAATGAGGATAAGCTAAGGAACCTCTGGGACATCTTTAAATGTACCAACACCAAATTGTAGGGGTGCCAGAAGGAGAAGAGAAAGAGAAAGAAATTGAAAACTTATTTGAAAAAATAATGAAAGAAAACTTCCCTAATTTGGTGAAGGAAATAGACATCCAAGTCCAGGAAGCACAGAAAGTCCCAAACAAGATGGACTCAAAAAGGAACACACCAAGACATGTCATAATTAAAATGCCAAAGATTGACGATAAAGAGAGAATCTTAAAAGCATCAAGAGGAAAGAAGATAGTTACCTACAAAGGGGTTCCCATAAGACTGTCAACTGATTTCTCAAAAGAAACTTTGCAGGCAAGAAGGGACTGGCAAGAAGTATTCAAAGTGATGAAAAGCAAGGACCTACAACCTAGGGTCTTTATCCAGCAAGGCTATCATTTAGAATGGAAGGGCAGATAAAGTACTTCCCAGACAAGGTAAAACTAAAGGAGTTCATCATCACCAAGCCCTTATTAAATGAAATGTTAAAGTGAATTATGTAAGAAAAAAGATCAAAACTATGAACATTAAAATGGCAATATATTCACAACTATCAGCAACTGAAACTAAAAAACAAACTAAGCAAACAAGCAGAACAGGAACAGAATCATAGACATGGAGATCATTTGGAGGGTTATCAGTTAGGAGGGGGAAGGTGGAGGATGGGGGAAAAGTTACAGGGATCAAGAAGTACAAATAGGAAGTTACAGAATAGATGGGGGTATGTTAAGAAAAATATAAGAAATGGAGTAGCCAAAGAACTTAGATGCATGACCCATGGATATGAACTAAGGGAGGGCATGGCAGGAGAGAATGGGGGTACTGGGTGGAGGGGGGCAAAGGAGGAAACATTGGGACAACTGTAATAGCGTAATCAATAAAATATATTTAAAAAAATACTCTCAAATAGACCTAGTGTAAATTGTCATTGATTTAAAGTACTGTAGCAACACAATGGGAAAAGAATGGTCTTGTAGATAAATGCCTCAAGATTAATTGTATAGCCTATGAAAAAATTAATTTGACACTTCTCTTATACGATATACCAAAATTTATTCCAGCTGTAGCTCAGTGTTAAATTGAAAGATAGTTACAAAGCTTCTAAAAGAAAATAGAGAGGAAAACCCTCATGATCCCGAATTTGGCAAAGATTCCTTAAAGAACACACACGTACACACGTGCACAATCACTAGCCATAAAGTGAAAGATTAATTCATTAGATTCAATTAAAATTGATGATTTTATTCATCAAGAAATACAATTAAGAGAGCTGTTATGCAGGCCATAAAGAAATATATTTGTCATCATAGCTCTGACAAAGAACTCGTATCTAGAATATATAAATAAATGTTACAAATTAATAAGACAAATACAGCAATACAATTTAAACACATGTCAAAGGACATAAACAGGCATTTCACCAAAAGGGTTATACAAATGGCCAGAAAGCGTAAGGAAGTGTGTTTTCTTAAAAGATTTATTTATTTATTTTTAGAGAGAAGGAAATGGTGGGAGAGAGGGAAACATCAGTGTGTGGTTGCCTCTCACAAGACGCCCGCCAAGGACCTGGCCCACCACCCAGGCATGTGCTCTGACTGGGAATCAATCCAGCAACCCTTTGGTTCCCAGGCCAGCACTCAATCCACTGAGCCACACCAGCCAGGGCAGCAAATGCATTTTCCTTATCATTTATTTCCTTATTTATCATCAGGGAAATGCAAATTAAAACCATATGAAGCCAGCCCTACACACCTACCTGAATGACTAAAATTTTTAAAATCTGAAAATATCAAGTGTTGTTGAAAAAAAAGCAACAGGACCCTCTGACACAATGTCGATGGTAGTGCAAATTAGTAAAACCACTTTAGAAAACTGTACGGTAATACCAACTAAAGCTGAATACATGCACACATACTGACATGGCCATTTCAGTTCCTGCTAAATAGGTAACAGAATGCATGCCCATTGACCAAAAGACATGGCTTCTAGTGTTCATAGCGGCTTTATTCATAATTGCCCAACCTGGAAATAGCCCAATATTCATCAACGTTAACAGATCATTAAATATTCATGTGCTAGAGTATTTAGCAACAAAATATTGAATGAGGCTACAAGGCAACCAAATGGATAAATCTATAATAATAGTAATGAGCGAAAATTAAAATAAAAAATAGACACGTAGATGTTCATACTATATGATTCCATTGATATAAACGGATGAGAAAAATTTTAAGGTGTTAGAAAGCAGAATAGTGATTGCTTTCGGGAGTTGACTGTGGGGCAGAGGGTGGTAGTTATTTCTGGAGTATAAACCATGTTCTATATATTGATCTTGGAGATGGTTGCATGCCTTTAATCACTTTTTACAAATATTCAAGTTATATGCTTAATGGTTGAACATTTTATGTGCGCTAAACTTCAATAAAAAGGTAATAAAAATATTTTGAAGTAGTCCTCAAATTTGTTTTGTCATATACGGCAGTGACTTAGAAGATATGCCTGGTGCTTTTTCAGTTCCTCATTGAACACTGACTTGATCCAGTGCTTTGTGCCAGATATTGTTGGAACAGAAGAAAGTTTGACATCTGGCTTCTGCTCTGGTCCAGCTTACTATGCAATAGAGACAGGATGAGATATGAGCACAAACAATAATACAAGGCAGAAAGTGATGTGAGCCACATATGGATTACAAAGGGGCCACCAGAAGCCTGGAAGGAAGAGAGTGCATCTGTTGGACTTTGAACTCTCCAAGTCCAAATCAGTAGGATTTTAACTAATGTAAATTAAAAAAAAAAATTTCTCTGCAGGGGTGGAATAAAAGAATATCACAAAAATGTGCAAAGTGATGGGATTAAGAAATATTAATTGGTAGTTACAAAACAAGCATGTGATGTAAGGTAAAGTATAGGAAATAGAGTCAATAATACTGTAATAATCATCAATGGTGCCAGGTGGGCACTTGAATTACCGTAGGGAACACATTGTAATCGATGTGAACATCTATCCAGTGTGCTGAAGCTAATACAAAAGGAGTGTTGAATGCAAACTGTAATAAAAAAAATAAGATGAAAGAACCGTGCAAGTGTGTACACAGTGTGTATGTGTGTCATCTATGTGAAAATCTAAAGTATGAATATGATGTATATCAATTGTTAGAAACATCTCCAGTTGAACATGTGAATTAATTGACACAGAAACATACCAATACATTGCAAGGAGTTTCTATAGTTGCTCTTTCATGATTTGGGCAATCATGAAGTGTATGTCAGCACCAGAGTGTTTTGAGGGTGCCTGACTTGGCAATCTTGGGAAAAGGTTCCAATATCAAAAACAAGAAGATGGTTTTGCTGGAATGCAGTGCTGTGGGCCAAGGAGAAGTGGGAAACGGAACTTAAGAGCCAGTCTAGGCTAAGGTTTTGGTGTTATACTTATGATCAGTAGTGTTTGATGACATGGAAAAGGCCACATTAAGGACCGTGGACCTGACATTGAACAGAAGGACAGAGCTGCTCTAACAACGCAGTAAATAAGGCCAGAACACAAGTGCTTATATAGGATTTCTCTGTGCATGTCTCTGTCCAACTATCAATAAACCCAGAGAGAAGGAGGTAACTCAGCCAAGATGACAGAATGGGGTTTTGCAGGTCATTGAAACAGACCTGCTCTCTGTCCCAGTCTCCTGGGGTTCTCGGGTGTGGCAGTGCACAAGAAACCCTGTTAAGTAACAGGCCACATCTGTACAACATAAACAGTCCAGGCACATGGCTGGGGTCAGGCAGCAGCGTGCTTGCCAGTGTTTTTCTAGAAATAGGTGACATCACAGGTGACTCTCTGCTGACACTGAGATTTAGGGTAGGGAAGGGTCACGTGTAATTATGAGGATGTGTGTGGCAGGCGACAGAGATGGGAGAGTGAAGAAGACCTAGTTGTCTTTTTTTTCTTTTTTTTAAAAAGGGTTTCTTTGTGACTTCATGACCTGACATGATGAATGTGGCAAGTGTCCTGAAAATGACTTCAGGAATGGTATGCAGGTCATCTTCCTCGTGGTGGCTGTGTTAAAGTTTCTCGGAGGATGCTTTCGGCGCTCTTCACAGTGTGAGCCCTGGGCAATGGGCCAAAGTTGTTTTAAATCTCAGTTGCAAGTTCTGGCTCTTTTCAAGTGAATATGGGCCAAAAGGAAGTCTAATAACTTATCAAGTTGAGGCACCTCAGGGAGGTCCAGAAGCAGGAACTTTTGAGAAGTGGTTTAGAGAGCAAGGTTATTAACTCTTGACCTGACTGGGGCCCCTTTTTGAGCTACTATTTGTATTTATTTAATTGGGTAATTTTTTTGAAAGACAATTGGCCTGAGTGTCCTGAGACTTAGGGGTGTTTTGTTTTTTTGGAAACTTCTAAATTAATTGTGTCATGAACCAAGTCCAATTATCATTCTCTGCCTCCATTTTCTCCTCTGTAAAATAGAGATATGTGCCTGATGTACCTCATTAATGTCTTCAAACTGGAAGTTCTGAGAAAGAGCGCAAAGTAAATGCATCTCAGCAAATTATTTACTCAGCATCTCTTACTCACTGTAGTCATAGTAATGAGGAGTTCAAGAAATATTTAGGACGCAATTTCTAGTGTCTAGGAGGTAAAGACATGACCTACAAAGCAGACAATGCCAGATTCCTTAGAAGTTGATGTGGAGACTGTGGTGTGCAATTCACAATTCTACCCCTGCCCTCCATCTTCTCCAGGGGAAAGTACTCGTTCTCCCAGCAGTGTTGATAGCTGACAGTTCAGAGATAAATCTTCTTTATCCTCTACTGTCCTTGGTCCTTGCCCTAGATCCTCAGGGCCAGTGACTGGTAGAGAGAGAGATGTAAAGGCCCTGACCCTCTTGGAATAATCCAGAACAATTCTGAAGGACCATCTCATCTTCAGAGCTCCCCATATGGTTGGCTATGGCCCTTGTTGAGACAGCATGGCAGTCCAACTTTTCCTTTGCACAACCCTGTTCCCTTCACTTCCCCAGATCTGTTGATCCCTGGAGACCTCCCCAGTAAAATTTTTCTCGCTGTGCTCACTTCAGCAGTACATCAACTAAAATTGGAACGATACAGTGAAGATTAGCATGGCCCCTGCGCAAGGATGGGATGCAAATTCATGAAGCGTTCTGCATTTTCCAACCAATAAAATCTATATTAAGCAAAAAATCCTTTATGCTTATTTCCAGAATCTGCTTCTTGGGGAACCTGAGTTGCAGTAATTAATCAGGGAAGAAAAAGAGCTATGGGAATTCAGAGGAAAGAAGGCAAATCCTGTCTTGGGGATATGAGACAGGAAAAGCTGCATGTGGAAGATGGTGTTTGTGAAGCAGTTTGATAGATGTGTGGGTTTCCACTGGAAGAGATGGTGGAAGAGGAAGTAGGGGAAAAAGTAGTTATTACTGTATTGACCAGGAATAGAATAAGCAAAGACTCAGAGATCAGAGGTGAGATATGTGATTCCAAAGAGTAAGGTTCAGAGAGGTTGGGTATATTTTCCCGTTCACAGGGCAGTACAAGGTCATGATGAGAAGGAAGATGAATGTACATGATGGGGGGTCCTAGACCAGGCTTAGGCTGAGGCACTAATCAGAGAGGAGGGGGAAAGCATGGGAGGGTGATTCAGTGGAGGAGCTGAACAACACAGGCCATGCGTTCAGAGAATGATCCAGGAGCTAAAACAAGGAAGTGCTCTAAATAGAAGGTAGTGTAATCTCAGGTCACATAACAATTAGAGGGCTTTCAATGAAATACAGCTAGTTTGAGGATGCTCTGGAGAGAGAGAGAGAGAGAGAGAGAGAGAGAGAGAGAGAGAGAGAGAGAGGCCACAGTAGTCAGGACATTGAATGGTCTGAAATTCTAACTTACAACATAAACTGACTGTCTCATCCTTGGGATTGTAACTTGGGATCACAGTCACTTCCTGTCATTTAGACAAATCACTTCGCTATTTCTCCTATTCTATGTTTGTAGAAGTGAATGGATCATGATGAACTTTTAAGAGAACATTCTGTGAAGTGCTTTGCAGTGCCTTCTACATAAGAAACACCCTGTATAAGTAATTCTGGATATTAGCTCTACCAGAAATGGTCTAGCAGGGGTGTCCAACCTGTGACCCACAGGCTGCATGCAGCCCAGGATGGCTATGAATGTGGCCCCACACAAAATCAAAATTTACTTAAAACATTGCGAGATTTTTTTGTGATTACATGTTGCAATGTATTTAATGCGTGGCCCAAGACAATCCTTCTTCTACTAGTGTGGCCCAGAGATGCCAAAAGGTTGGAGATCCCTGATAGATTTTTTGCGAATAGTCTCATACCTGTGAGCTTCTAATTCCTCATCTAAAAAATGAGTTTCTGGCTTTTTTCACTTATTACTTTCTATACTGTTGATGCTAGATTCCAAGTATGATTTTCTTTAAAACTAAATAAAAACAAAAACATGACCCCAGCTCAACAAGATTGATATACTCAGTGAACTCACCGCCCAGAGACAGGTGAGGGGCTTGAAGCAGTGGAGCAAGATGTCACTGACCCCAGTGCCTGCCAGAGCTAGCATCTGTTTTGAAATTCTCTGATTAACAACACATTGTTCTGAGATTCTGTGGGTGTTAGATTTGCCAAATGTTTTTTTTTTTTCCCCACCAGAAGATATTCTCTACTCCAACTACTCATAAAATGTTTACATCCTTTGCTGCTTGGTTTTGAGCCAGAGCCAAGGGATCTTAAGGAGTCTTTGAATGGCATCTAGGTCTTTTCTGCGAAACACTGTGCCCTCAGTGACTTTCTCAAACCTAATCCATGAACAGAGTGCTGTTCCTCTTCTATGCTTCCAACACCCCCACCAGGTGTCAGAAAAAGCTCTGTGGGCATGCATTATCTCAACACATCAGCACAGTTTGGATTGTTGTAGGGCCCCAACAGATGGCAGCCAATAGCTGAACTTATTGCAGCTGAACAATAACACATTCCCTTTCTTGGTTCCCCATGTTGATCTTTCACAGCTCATCCAGTACAGACTTGTACAGTGTTCATTCCAGATTGAAAGGGGAATCTGAAAGCAGTCCATTTTCCCAGGTCTCCCCACTCCCTGCTTTATGTATGGGGATCTAGACACAGGAAAATCTCTAATCTACTCAATCTCTAATCTACTCTACTCTAATCTATTTCTACCGTGGGGCTCTGGATTCAGTGTCAGTGCAAGGATTTTTGTTGTAGATCTTTGTGCTTTATTTCATGTGTCACAGTTTCTATTCAGCGGGGAAAGATTGCTTGGAGCATGTACATCTTGTAAATCCCTTAGGGAACATTAGAAAGGGTTATATTAAGTGGCTGCCCAGATTTTCATCTTATCTCTTATCCTCCATCCAGTTACTACTGTAGAAATAGCTGTTACAAATGTGAAAGTCATATGCCCCAGAATCAGGGGGCTTGGTCTCTTGTTCTGGCTGTGTCTGCAAGAACTATATATGTGACTTCGACAAGTCATCCTTAGCATTGATTCACTCCTCTGAAAAATGGGCATGATGACAAGCTGTGGTAAGTCTTGGGTGAGATTATCCAAGTGTTCTGTGGATTTCAAGAAATGTAAGAGGCCAGTGAAGTGGAATCATGATTTCCCAATCTGACATCAGACTGCCTAAACAGAGCTTCACAACCTTTGGATCTCCATTCTTAGCTATCTTTCCAACTCTGCTATACGTAGAGGAAAAAATGTGACACATCTTTCATTGCTCTTTGACTGCCATCCTTTATATGACTTCCTGGCAGATATACAATGGTTTTTCTGGTGAGGTAATTACGTTTTAGTCAATGGCTAGGACCCAAAGTCAACATCTTTACTGCCTTTATGAGATAAATTCTTGTAAAAGCCTATGGTTGATGCCATGAGGGCTGTCTTTCTACTCAGAAAGGAAAAGAAAGGACTTTCAGTCAGCTCCTGATGCTGACTCTCTTCCAGATACCACACTGAGGGCTACTTACCCCCTTAGCAGAATAAGCTTTACCCAGCTTTAAGGGATCAGCCTGTGTGTAATAGAAGCAGGGAAGACATTTGTGTCTCTATAATTCATCTGTTTTACTGCAGTTTGCCTTCAGTTTTAGTGGACCAGTTATTGTAACTGAACTCTTTATTTTTCTTAGGATAGCCCCGAAAGGACTGATAACTATGATAACTATAGAAAAGAAAAGCCAAAGAGTACTATGAGCGTAAATACCTTTACTTTAATCTCTAGCAAGTCTGCTTCTGTCTGGCTCCATCCCTACTTCACGGGTCCCGGTCATCTTCCGCATGGCAGAACTTAGTTCCCTAGAACAAGGGAACACATTCCTGGGCCTTTAAATATTTCAGGGTTACCCTCTTTTCCTGCCTGTGGCCCACGAAGAGCTTGGCTTCTCAGAGCCAATTTCCTCTTCGAGGGTTTTACCTTTATCCTGAACATGGACCACAAAAGTGATTTCCCGTTCAGGAGAGTGGGTGCCCTATCCAGTCCAAGTGATATTGCCTCTATAGTATGGATATTTCTGAACATAAGCAATAACTTCACATTAACCCCATTTATTCCAAGCAATGCCCTCATAGAACAAGTCATGGATGGTTCTTAGACAAGGAGATGTCAGAGAACCAGTGAGCAGAAAATCCAGCACAACTGACTAAATCAAGTTAGTCTCTTGCATGTTTATAATGCTTTTAAGTATTCAAACACTTTTTGTCAACGGGAAGCCTACCACATGATGAGTGAGGTTTCATATTCCCATTTTCCATGAATGATGAATAATGTGAGGTTCATACAGCTTCAGTGCTGTCTCACAGCCTGAGTGTTCACACAACCTTGGGTCACTGGGTTCAGGACACTCTCAAATCACACCCTGATTTCTAGATCCACTTATTCCTATAGATGAGTAGCAGACACTGTATCTCTTTAAAGCATCTTGTCCCTTTAGGCCTCTAGGACATGACAGCTAACTCTCACACTGAAGGAAGTTCTGTCTCTGATTGGGCTTGTAATTTTCCTTTTTGGGAAGAAGCGAAGGTGTCTTTATTCTCTCAGAATAAATGAATAAATGGATAAATACACTGATAGCTAGATAATAAAAACAATGTCTCAAAATGTAGTATAGCAGCCAGGCATTTTGGATGGCATGAAATATGGTACAGTAGGGAGTCCACAGTGTATGACAGGAGCCTTTTTTGCTCCACCTCAAATGCCCTTGGCTGTTTCATTGTTCCAATACATCCCCTGCCTCCCAGATCAGACTGTTACCCCTGCCTCTTGGTCCAGCACTCTAACTGAGCTTCATGTGTTCACTAGATGGAGTATAATTTAAAACCTTAAACTGAGCTGTGTCCATGCCATGTGCTCCTCTTCTTTGGAATTGGATGAAATTGCCTCTGCCTTACTGAGTGGTCACTGAAGGATCAGACAATGTGAACTGAACATGTGAAGGAATCAGACCTCCATTGGGTAAACCCTATGTGACCAATGTGTAACAGGAGATGGAGGGGAGGGCAGTGGGCAGGCAGATCAATTCCTCCTTCTTCTTCCTTCTGTGGGCTACTCTGAAATACAGTTTTCTCCTGGGAAGGCACTGTGTGCTCTAGAACAATCTCCTAGCATCCAGTACTTTCTCACTGAGACTCAAAGTAAAGAAGCGGTCAGCAGAGTAACTCAATGAACTGTTTCTCATCTTTTCCTGCTTCAGTTCTATTTTTATTTTTAATGCACATCAACTGAGCTTGCACCCTGCCCCCAAATGTGGGGTCAGTGCTTTAATCCTTGCCTTGAATTTTGCTTTTGGAGAACGAAGGCTCAGAGCGTACCTTAGTGACTCCTATTCTGCGGTAGCTAGTGCAGTAATGGGCACATTGTACTCCTTGATAAATTCAGAAATACTAAGTTAAATTGATTCTTTGAAGTAAAATAAGTCAGCTATCAACAGGGGTGTTGGCATTTGCGATTTGTTTCTTAATGTGAGATGAAAGGTTAGCATTAGTAATAGGAGAGGAAGTATTGGGAAGCAAGTTCCCTTTCCTGCACTTTGAAACTAGCCTCAGATCAGATCTTTTTCAAGTAACCAAAGCTGAGGATCATTCTGAATAGACTTGAGTAGTGAGGGGTTTATTTCCTCATCCCCTCTCTGGGAAAAGCAGACTCAACCAAATCTCTGATTCTCCTATAAAAGTCCCTCAGAAAAATCTCTTTTCCCTAAACCAGCTCTGAAATGCCTCCCAGTCACCTCTCTTGCTTTATTGCAATCTAATTCAGATTCCAGAATCTTTTTAAAAATTGTTTCATATATTTCTACATAGATATAGAAATACATAGGTAAATATGTAGATAGGTAGATAGGTACATACACATATCTTTATGTAAGACCCTCTTACATTATGTGCAAGTCAATTTTCCCATCTAATTAAGGGGCAGAGTGATGGGGAGCTTGAGGCTATGTTACAAAAGGTGTGGATGAGACAGAATCTGACAGATATGCACGGCCAGGTGGAGACTTGTTATCTCATGTTAAATTTCCTGCTGCAAGAGAGAGCAGTATGGGTGGCTTGCCAAAACAGGATGGTGGCTATGTCATATCTCTTTTCTTAAGTGAGATCTTTATCCTAAAAAGTGATACACTGAGGCCTTTTTAACCAGAGTAGAATATGCAGTAATGTGAACATATTACTGTAATGATTCTACATTTTCAGTCAGCTCTGTGGAAACTGTCATAAATGTCAGCAGTCCTTTCTGACCTTAGACAATCTGAGAAAACCTTCTCAAGGTCCTGAGCCTTCCTGAATCACGAGTGACAATTTAAGACACAAAGACATTGCACAGCCATGACTTGTGATTGATTAGCTGGGCCATCCTTATTAATTTCAATTAATTTATTAAACAATGTGTAAGATCCCTATCAGCTTTAGAACTCTTGAACTTTATCTGTGATTTATTTAATTTCCATCATGAGACCTGCTGTCTCTGTTCACAAGAATTTTACCTTCAAAATATTTCTTCAATCTCAAGTTTACTTACAATTATAACAGTTCACTAAAATATGTTGACTGGAAATCTGTGGCACATAGTGTGATCCACAGACTGGCCATGTTGGCATCACCTGGGAACTTGTTAGATATGCAGAATCTTGATACTTAGCCCAGATCTCCTAAGTGAGGGTCTACATTTTATCAAGATCCACAACTAATTTAGACACATTAAAATTTGGAGCAGAGAGCTGGAGCTGGGAGATCTTCCAGATGTGACGTCAAGGTTCACTGCAAGCCATCCCCTTCTAAGCAATGAGGTTAACTCACAGGTGCCAAACTGAATACTTAGATTACATGAGTTGCTTGGCAGTTAGGAGGATGGAGCTTCTCAGATGCAAGTGCCAAGGAACAAATTGTTTCCACTGCTGCCAGTGACTCAGATGATCCTTCTTCACAGCGTATTTCATAATCTTAGTGAATTTAGACCTCACATGTATGCTTAATGCTGTAAGTCTAGCATTCATTTGGTTTATCAAAAATTTCACCTTTTTATCATAAAAGGGTTCTCACACCCAATATCTTCTTAACCTGAAGCTTTTCTTTCAACTTCTTATTCAGCTGCTTCTTTTTTATTCTTTGGAACTCACACATCAATTTCTCAGGGCATCTCTTCTCCTCCAAGCTCAGGTACCCTGGACTATCCTGTGCCATATGTCTTTCTTTTCAATCTTATGAGGTACCATAATTAAAATTATTTTGTATAGATTACCTGAGGACTTTTGTCATTATCTACCAATATGAATTTTAATTGTTATCAATAAAATCAGAAGTACTTAATTCTGGGGTTGCTGGGGAAAATAATTGAAGTATTATATTTAGAACAGTACTATTTGAAACACATCCAGGCCATGCTGAACCCACTCAAAAATGTTTTTCTCTCACTCTGTACATGATTTGGTCCTTCTCTTTCTTTAGATCTCAGGGTTAAACATGATCTCTTCAGAGAATGGGTGTCTTGGTTGGAAATAGAAAGTAAGAAAAGTGTCTCTAAGAACAGAAAGAAATTCCAGCCACCTTGCCTACTGCTCAATCCATGTGTGTGGACAGACAGTGGTGAGGGGAAGAGATATCAGGGCACCACTTCCTAACAGGAAAGACCTAGTGGTCGAAATGATTGTACAGGATGATTTGACAACTAGGAAATCTAATAAGAGATTGCTTTGCCCCAAACATAACATGCAAACAACAGAGAAAACTTCAAGACCTGAAGGAGCCATGAAGCTCAGACAAAGGTGATCCTAGGGCTGCCTTCATCAGGGCTGGGGACCATAGTGGTGTCTCTACAATGACCCATGATCAGTGCCCTAACTCCAGACGCAGAAGATCTTCAGAAGACTGGGGTTATTTTCTTCCAGGAGAATGGAGACTTCAAAACAAATATTAAGTTATTGAAAGTGAAGTTATATTTTTAGACATCTTTAGACTGAGTGGTAATGCCTACTAAAACTGTTTTATTGCCTTTGTTTCCTATTAGAGCTTATGTTTTATA
>VMDR010026839.1:0-13843 GCA_007922815.1 Macrotus californicus
AATACAATTAAATATTTTATTGATTAACTGTAACAGCATAATCAATAAAATATTTTTTAAAATGCCAAAATGGTAATTTTTCCCCAAATAATGTATACATTCAATTCAAGCCTTATCAAACTCTAATGGCATTTATTTACCGATATTGAAAAAATAAAAAATAAATTCTAAAATTTATATGAAACAACAAAGATCCCTGATACTCAAGTAAACTTAACAAGAACAAATGTGGAGGCATAATACATCCTGATTTAAAATAGTATATTACAAAGCTATAGTAATTAGCACAGTATAATATTGACATACAGACAGACATATAGGCCAATAAAAAAGAATGAAGAGCCCAGAAATAAACCCATGCATTTATTGTCATTTGATCCTTGAGAAAGGTATCAAAAATATATATTGAGGAAAGAACAGTCTCTTCAACAAATGGCCCTGGAAAAACTGGATATCCATATGCAAAAGAATGAAATTGGAACCTTATCACATATCATGCACCAAAGTCAATTCAAAATGCATTAAATGCTGAAACATAAGACTTGAAACTATACAATTCCTTGAAGAAAACATAAAAGAAAAGCTTAATGAACTTGGTATTGGCAATGATTTTATGGCTAAAAGTAGAGGAAATAATGCAAAAATGGACAAATGGGACTTGTCAGAGGAAAAATCTTCTACAAAGTAAATAATCAACAGGGGAAAAAAGGATACCCATGGAATGGGAGAAAATATGTTTTCAACCACATATCTGATAAGGGGTTAATTTCCAAAATATATATGTAATTTCTACAACTCAATAGCTAAAAATACTAACCCGATTATAAAAGGAGCTAAAGGCTTGAGTAGGTATTTTTCCAAAGGAGACATTCAAATAGCCTGCATGTACATGAAGAAATGCTCAATATCACTAATCACTAGTGAAATATAAAGCAAAACTGTAATGAGGTACCTCATACCAATTAGAATAGTTCCTGTTAAAAAAAAAAAAAAAAAACAAAACAGCCCTGGCTGGTGTGGCTCAGTGGATTGAACATCAGCCAGTGAACCAAAGGTCACAGGTTCAATTCCCAATGAGGATACATGTCTGCGTTGCAGGACAGGTAGGTCCCCACTAGGGGACACTCCAGAGGCAACCACACATTGATGTTTCTCTCCCTCTCTTTCTCCCTCCCTTCCCTTCTGTTTAAAAATATAAATAAAATCTTTAAAAAGAAACAAAACAGAAGACAACAAACATCGGTGAGAATGTAGAGAAATTAGAACATTATACACTGTGGCTGAGAATGCAAAATGAGGCAATCGATGCAATCATTGTGAAAAACAGTATGGAGTTTTCTCAAAACATTAAAAATAGAAATACCATATGATCCAGCAATCCGATTTGTGAGTATACAAGGGAGGACCCCAGAAAAACCAAGTTATTTTCTGGAAAGTAGGCCCCTTGTAGTACAGGTTTCTCAAACAGGGGACTGTTCTAGGAACCTATGTATACCTGTGTACCATCCGGTGTCATTGTGAGATGCTGTATTTCACTTCAGTGAGGTGTGTTTGAAGCCTCTCTCAAAGTGTACGCCCAGTTCATGATGGGTGACTTATGAGTGCACCTGCCCACTCTGTGCTGAGTGTTCAGCAGTTAGTGAGCAAAACTGGCATGACCCTGTGCCTCACCTTTCCTATTCACCTGATCTCACTCTGAGGGATGTTACTTTGTTTTCCCAGATGAAAAAATGTCCTGAAAGGGAAATGTTTTGCCGATATGGAAGAGGTGAAACAAACAAACAAACAAAAAATGACAGAAGCCTAAAAGACATCAAAATCAACGAGTTCGAAACCTGTTTTGAGCAGTGAAAAAAAGTCTTGATAGGTGTATTGCTTCAAGTGGACAGTAGTTCAAAGGTGGCTGAGGTTTAAACATGTAAGAATACACAATTTTTTATAAATAAACTCAATATTTGAGTGCCCCCTCATATATCCAGAAGAATTATAATTGGGATCTGAAAGAGACAGCACTCAGTACCCACTGCAGCATTATTCACAGTAGCTCAAACTCGGAAACTACCTAAATGAGCCATGATGGACAAATATGTACATTTAAAATAAACTACCATTCATTCTTCATAAAAGAAGGAAGTTCCGCAATATGCAATAGTATGAATGAACCTGGAAGATGTTTTGCCAAATGAAATAAGACAGGTGCAGAGACACAAATACTGCATGATTTCACTTAAATAAGGTATCTAAAATAGGCAAATTTATGAAAACAAAATGTTGAATGACGGTTGCCAGGACCTCAGTGAAGGGATGATGGAGTTTATTAATCAATGGACATGAAGTTTTAATTAAACAATATAAATAAGCTATCCAGATCTGCTGTACAACATTGCACCTACAGTAAACAATATATTCTATGTATTTTTAGTGAATACAGTGTCATATTTTTGTAATATTGTCTTTACATTCACACTGAGAGGTAAGGCATACATTTTTATTATCAATTTACAGCATTGATTATGGGACTTAGAGATAGTAATTCTGGGATGGTTGGTCCTTCCATGGAGTTTTCAGGTACTCCCTAATCCTGTGGCCTTCTCATGTATTCTATCCTGGTATCCTGCCATTTACATCATAACTTTAGGACACTTACAAGTTCAAATGTAAGTGCTGCCAAGCCTCTTCCAGGCTAAGTGCCAGAACTGAAGCAGCATTACCTGAACTACCTTCTAGTAGTTAAAATAATCAAGCACCAGCTCTAGTACAGGAACCCCAAACCTGGGAGCTGCTTAAGGGTTCATAATATTCTGAAAAAAAAAAAAAGAAAACACCCAGAGGACTAGCAGATATGGGCATACTGCTGTCCACAGATGTCCTCTGTGGAAAATAGTGTGGAATTTCCTTAAAAAACTAAAAATGGAACTGCCTTTTGACACAGAGATTCTGCAGCTAGGAATATACCCTAAGAATCCCGAATCACCAATTCAAAAGAACTTATGTACCCTATGTTCATAGTGGTGCTATTGAAGAGCCAAGTACTGGAAATAGCCTGAGTGCCCATCAGTAAATGAATGGATCAAAAAACTGGTACATTTACACAATAGATTTAGAATCTTATGTCCTTATTTTTCTCTCTAACTTAAGCTCACCCTCTAACTGCCATACTTTTACTTCTGCTACTTCTTTCTTTCCCCCCACACAGGTCTTCTGCATGACCCGTAGGAGCACTGGGGCATCTCCCCAATACTGGTGCAATACCCTGGAATTACTCCTGCTATTTCTAGGGTTACCCCTTGGTCTCCCCCACCCAGCATGTTATCACGTACACTCTACTCAATAGGTATTTTCTGGAATATCCTGTTTGTGATGCCAATGGTAGCACAGAAGCCCTAAACCAGGGAACTACTTAAATTTTCATTACATTCCAAAAAATACCCACCCAGAGGACTAGCAACAGCAGATCCCTGCAAGAGAGTCTCCGCCCTCCAGTCTGAGGTTCCATATAAGGGGTCCCAGATAAAGGAGGCTTGTGTCCTATGTGTGATTCTCAACTACATCACCTCAGTGTGTAGGTACAGCAAGAAACAGTCACAGGACAAGAAGCCACTTCCTAAAGGACATAAGGAGGGAGCTGTAATCCATTCCCAAAACAATACACATTCCCTCTGGCCAGAGCCTTCTGACCAGCCCTCATCAAGGGTGATGGAATGGGCCCTGTCTTGAGCTACCCCACACCAGCTCACACACTCAGTTTTAGAGAGAGAGAGTACATAAACTCTACTTCTCAGTAGGAATGACAGGAGGAATAATAAAGCATTTCTAGCTATTGTTAATCCACATATGTGACATATTATTTTTTAAAGACATAAATCAAAAACTTCTAAATGCTGGATCCATTCTGAGTAAATATAAATAATGCAGAGGTTTCTTGGAGTCAATGTTACCTATTTTTTTAATCAAGGTATATTGAGTATACATTTTACTCATTTCAGGTGTACAATATAATTATTTGATATTTGTATGTATATCAAAATGTTTACCACAATAGCTCTAGATAACATGTTATCAAACACAGCTACATTTTTTTTCTTCTGATGAGAACTTTTAAGATCTACTCAGCACGTTTCAAATATGCAAAGCAGTATAATAACTACAATCACAATGCTACATTTCATTCCATGTCTTAATTTATAACTGGAAATTTTTACCTTTGAAACTCTTCACCCTTTTCATTATAATATATGTATTTCTATCTATTTGTATTCATATGTACGATTAGTCAAACTGAGTTCTATGGAATTAGATGAGTATTATTGCTGCAATGACAAGCCAGCAATGTCACTGGTAAATCAGACAAGTTTTTCTTCTTTTTTTTTTGTCATCAGTGGACAAGCATCACTTTATTCCTTATTTTCTTCTTAGCCCACTCCCATGCCCAAAGTAGACAATTCTTTATCCTGTTCAACATGTGCATGTTTTGTTTATATATTTTTTGTTTTTATTTATTTTTAATTACTTTTTTGTTGTTCAATTACAGTTGTCTGCATTTCTCCCCCACCACTCCCCCTTGTTTAATCCCACCAATCCCACCTCCCTCCCTTGCTCCCACCCTTCCCCTTGCTTATGTCCATGTGTCCTTTATAGTGGTTCCTGAAAACCCTTCCCCCCACTATCCCCTCCCCCCTCCACTCTGGCTATTGTTAGATTGTTCTTAATTTCAATGAATCAGATAGTTTTCTTACTATCTTTCTTAAGGAGGGTTGGGACTGGCTTGTACAATGATCAAGTCCAATCATCTGCTATAGATATACCATTTTATTTACATGACTAAGTACAAATGGAGTACTTAGTATACTTTATTTATGAAAGATTCATTGGTCAGCTATCTCATTCCCACATAAACTCTGTGTTTTTGACAATATTCTTCCTCAAGAAATAAGACATCTTTCAAAGTTAAAAGAATATAGATTTTGAAAACAGATGATAATCTGAAGCATAGGTATTGATTGAAAGCAGGCACATTTTCATTTCTGCATCTCTAGAAACCAGCAAGAGTTTTAGATTCGGAGTAAAGAGTCAAGAACCATTTGTTGAATTGATGTGAATAAAACTAAGGTTTAAAAGAAACTTAAGGACAGGCAATAGTTATTAAGAAGGCAGATGTAGAGTCAGACAGGCAGTATTCAAAGCTTACCTTGATCACTTTCCAGCTTCATTACCTTGGTAGTTGTATCTAGTGCTGTTTGCTAGCTTGCACTTATTCATTTACAATTTTGAGGACTTTAGTGGACCATGGTGCAATAATCAAATTTATGTCACTAAATTAAACCTGTTTGAGCCCCATCTCTTAAGATTTCACTGGAGTAGGCCATTGTCCAATTCAATGTAATACAATTAATACATTGATTACCAATAGTCACTATGTGATCAGTTTCATCAGAATGGCTAAATTGCATGCATATGTAGATGATGTAAATGAAAAAAAAAGTCTAAAGAAGCCAAATAAGATACAATAATTGAAAACATATTTTATATGACTTATATAATACATTAAAAGTATTTGTTTTTGCATAATTCATTTGTTCCTAAGATTGGCTGTAATAAATTGGAAGGGTTATTTTGTCATCCTTGTAGAGAAAAGAAAACTGAGTCCCAGGAAGTTAAAATAACTTTCTAATAATGTCAATAAAAACTCTGAAATTTAAATTTCATTCCAGACTTTAGAAATGCAAATTTAAAATTGTTGCCAAACAATTTAAGCACACAAGAGATTCAGTAAGTGATGGCTTATAATGATTAATTTTATGTGTCAACTTGGATAGGCTATCATGCCAATTACTTGGTCAAACATCAGCCTAGATGTTGCTTTATATTTTTCATGTGATTAACATTTAAATCAGTGGAATGTTTCTAAAGCAGATTACCCTCCTTCATCATGTGGGTGGGCTACTTCCAATCAATTAAAGGCCTTAAGAACAAAGATTCAGGTCCCCCAGCCCCACACCTTAAGAGAAGAATTCACCTTGAGACTGAGATGTTAAAAAAACAACAACAACAAAAAAAAAACAGAAAACTGAGTTTCTAGCCTGCCGGACTCAAGTTTACAACTTCAACTTTTACCTGAATTGCCAGCCTGCCAGCGTGCTGGGACTTGCTGGCCTCTGCAATCACAGAAACCAACCCCTTAAAATAAGTAAATCTATATATGAGTGTATATATCCTATCTATTGCATTTTTGATAACCCCAACACAGTATTATTTCTATTTTCTCATTAAATAAATAATTTCAGGAAAAGAAAATATTTAATATATTTGTTAAATTTTTCTTTTATTTATACTGAACATTATTCCTGAGTTAATTCAGTACTCAATAGAGCCCCCCAGAAATTTTACTTATTTGGTTTGTCAAATGAGTAAATAAATGTGTGAATTTCCCAAGTAAGGATTTTTATTTGCTTTTTTTGATGTTTCAATTCATATAACATTTTAATTATTTTATCATTGTTCATTACAGTTGTCCCACTTTTTTCCCCATTACTCTCACCTGCCCTGCCCCCCACACTGTCAATCCTCACCCCATTGTCCTTGCCCGTAAGTCCTATATACATGTTCCTTGACTTACCCCTTCCCCTTCTTTCTCCCATTATCTCTGTCTCAACTCCCCTCTGGTCATTGTCAGTTTGTTTTTTATTTCCATGTCTCTGGTTCTATTTTGCTTGTTTGTTTTGTTGGTTAGGTTCAACTTATAGGTGAGATCATGGTATTTGTCTTTCACTGCCTGGCTTATTTCACTTAGCATAATACTCTCTAGTTCCATCCATGCTGTTGCAAAGGGTAGGAGCTCCTTCTTTCTTTCTGCTGCATAGAATTCCATTGTGTAAATGTACCATAGTTTTTTGATCCACTCATTTACTGATGGGCACTTAGGTTGCTTCCAGCACTTGGCTATTGTAAATTGTGCTGCTATGAACGTTGGGGTTCATAGGTTCTTTGAATCAGTGTTTCAGGATTCTTAGGGTATAATCTCAGCAGTGAAATTGCCGGGTCAAAAGACAGTTCCATTTTTAGTTTTCTGAGGACATTCCATACTATTTTCCAAAGTGGCTGCACCAGTCTGCGTTCCCACCAACAGTGCACTTGGGTTGCCTTTTCTCCACATCCTCTCCAACACTTGTTGTTTGTTGATTTGCTAATGATGGCCAATCTGATGACAGCTGTAAAGTGGTATCTCACTGTGGTTTTAATTTGCATCTCTCTGATGGCTAGTGATGTTGAACATTTTTTTCATGTGTCAGTGGGCCCTTTGTATGTCCTCCTCAGAGAAGTGTCTGTTCAGGTCCTTTGCCAATTCTTTAATTGCATCGTGTGTCTCCCTGGTATGGAGTCATGTGAGTTCTTTATGTATTTTGGAGATCAAACCCTTGTTTGAAGTAACATTGGCAAATATGTTTTTCCATACAGTTGGTTCCCTTTTTATTTTGTTGATGTTTTCTTTAACCATGCAGAAGCTTTTTAGTTTGATGCAATTCCATGTGTTTATTCTTTCCTTTATGTACCTTGCCCTAAGGAACATATGGGTGAAAATATTTTCCTCCCTATGTTCTCCTCTAGGACTTTTATGGTATCACAACTTATATTTAAGTCTTTTATCCATCTTGAGTTTATTTCAGTGTACAATGTAAGTTGGTAGTTTAGTTTCATTTTCTTCATGTACTTTTCCAGATCTCCCAACATCACTTATTGAAGAGACTATTTTTACTATATTTTATGTTTCTGCTCTCTTGTCGAATATTAATTAACCATAGAGACTTGGGTGTATTTCTGGGCTCTCTGTTCTGTTTTATTGGGCTATGTGCCTGTTCTTATGCCAGTATGAGACCGTTTAGATTACAGTAGTCTTATTTGATATCAGGTATTGTGGATTTTTATTTATGAATTTATGTATCCATAGCACTTAAAAAATTCTGGTATAAAGTTATTCATTACAAATTGACTTTAGCTATAATTATGTTTTAAAAAATAGAGTTCTGTTAACAAGCCACTTTCTATTTGTCCAAAGTGTTTCCAACCCCAAAAATAAAATTAATATTTTTGCACTTATTGTAATAATAATAATAAAATTTGATTAAGTTCTTGTGGAGAATTAGGCTTTATATCAAGAGCCTTAGATTCATTAACAAATAACTGTCATACCCAGCTATGACTGTTACTTTTCTTATTCCCACTTCAAAGATGAGCAAAATAACGATTTAAAAGCTTCAACAACTTTCCCAAGTTTGTGTTTCTAGTAATTGATCAGTGATCAATCTGAAATTCTAACACAAATCTTTCTGAGGCAAAACTCTTTTTGACTAGGCCATGTTATTTATCTGTTCAAAGTTTCCTTAAAAGTTTGAAGTAGTTTATAAGTGACAATATTGTTTAGGAGAACCAACTTTCCTCTTCTAAAACCTGCAATGGTTTCCTATGTTTGTTTTTAACTCATTTAAAATTTTTCTTTCTTTACATTTTGAGGAAAAATAATTCCATAATGTAAATACTCTTTAAGAATGTATTCCTAACTATGAGAAAGCACCAAATTGATTTATCAATGGGCATAATCCTATATGACAAAACATTCCCTGCAGTTAGCACTTTAGAGGGAAGAAATCAACTTCTTAATCTGCATATTGGTTTAAGAAGGTTTCAAAGCAGGGTTATTGATTTACTACGGTCTTGAGGAAGGGAAGGTGAGGCACTAAGATTTTAGCAGGAAAAGTGCAAACCTAAGAAAGATGTTTGTCCAAATGAGGTAGAGAAGAGGAATACTCATTTGACAGAACAGGAATGAAAAATAGAGCTTTATGATTATATGTCAATAAGAACTGCAGTTGGAGAGGTGTGTAAGACAAGCAGTGATCCGAGCTTTTCATTTTGACTCAAACCAAAACAGGGACGTTATATCTATCATGGTTTAAAAATAAATTCTAGCCCTGGCTGGTGTGGCTCAGTGGATTGAGTGCTGGCCTGCTGACCAAAGGGTAGCCGGTTCAATTCCCAGTCAGAGTAGGCCTGGATTGCCAGCCAGGTCCCCAGTAGGGGACTCATGAGAGGCAATCATACATTAATGTTTCTTTCCCTTTCTCCTTCCCTTCCCCTCTCTCTAAAAATAAATAAATATTTAAAAAAAAACACAGGAATGTATTTAAAAAATCTAAATCTTACCTTTTGGGGCAGCATAGATGGACTGGATATTATTATACTAAGCGAAATAAGCCAGTGAGAGAAAGGCAAATACTATGTGATTTTACTTATGAACAAAATAAAGTGCTGAACAAAATAGAGACAGAGGCATGGATACATGGAACTGTCAGAGGAAATGGGGGAGGAGGGTTAGATGAGAAAGATGAAGGAATTAACCCCCCAAATACATACATTTACATATATGTGTATTGCATGCATATATGTATATAAATACATATGCACATGTGTATATGTGTACATATGTATATGCTCACATGCATGCATATGCACATGTGTGTGTGTGATATATCTCATATACATTTATATAGAGAGATATATAAGTAAAATCACATAAACATAGACAACAGTGTGGTGATAGAGAGAAAGGGGCTTGGGAGCTAGGTAGAGGTGATCAAAGGAAGGGAATATGGGACAAAAAGATGCTCTTCTTGGATAAATGGATGCAGCATGCAGTGTGCAGGTGATGTTTTGTTGAGTTGTACACCTGAAACCTGCGTGGTGTTGTGAACCAAAGTCACCTCAATAAATTCAATTAAAAAATAAAAAATAAATAAAATAACCTATTCCCAATGGAAAAAATTCTATCATAGATTGTCCTTATTCTCTTCTCATTTTTCACACTACTGCTCTTTCCTCTATTCATCCTTTCTTGCTTATGACTCAGAAACTCCAATATAACTCGGTGTCATTTCCAATAGCTAGATGTATATCTCACTCTTTAAGAATACTAGAAATAAATGTTTCACATAAATCAATTATCAACTACCATCACAATAGTTAGTTTATAAATATCACCTGAAAATTGAAAAGACACTAGTAATATTGCCTGCAATGTTTTATCTTATGTGGAATGACATCCTATGCAGTGGAGTAGAAAGACGAGACCAATTGGAGTTTCCTATGAAGTTACCTGCAGGAAATGTGGACCCACTGTCCCCTAAGCAGTCACCTCAGATATCAGAGGCACATTTCTCAGCCACCACAGGCTTTTGTCCCTAGTCTCCTCTGAATGCTTCCTTGCTGGTGCATTTCTGATTTCTAGGTTCTTTTCCAGGACAATATTCTAAGGCATGTCAAAGGAGCAAATTTAATCCTTTACCACTTTCCTCAGAGAATGTTACATTTTAAAGCATTGTCATTTTAAGTGTTTTACCATATTTCTACCTTACACCTTTGTATGTGAACTCCACTCTAATACATTTATATATTTTTTATATTATTCCAGTGTTTTTCACCTACATGTAGGAGGGTCTGAAGCACACAAAGTTGCTAGGTTATTGTATGATCTATCCTCCAGCATATATAAGAACTATTTATATAATTTTCAAACTCTGATCAAATTATATCTCTGAAGAACGATGGACAAATTTCCTCTGAGATACTTCAAGTTTTTTCATACATTTATAAAATCTTAGACTAATGTAGCATCCTAACACCTTTGAAATGAAGTCTCCTGGGTGCAGTATACACTTTAACAAAGAGAAGGAACTCATGAACACGGTCGGCAGTGGGGTGACTGCTGGGGGTGCAGGGCTGAGTGAACGTGGAAGAGGGCATGGGGGATCAATAATGACAAAAATAAATAAAAGTGATTTACTTTTGGTAAAAAATTGTTTTTTTAAATAAATAGATAAAACATGAGTGAATCTTGTTTTAAATGATTTTAAAGAACTAAACTCAGTTATTATGACAGAAATGCTCATAAAATTTCCCAATATCAGGTTCAGTGTGAGTTACTTTCGCTGTTTCCCAGGTTTAAATGACTGTTAGTGAGGACATTAGGCAAAAATAGGTCTAATCCTAATTTGGTGCCACTTGGCTGCACAGATTAGCGCTATTATATGCACTGCAGTTTATCACCATCCTGTGGTTAAGATGACTCAGATACTTCCTAATTGTATAATACTTTCTGTTGGAAATCAATTTAAGTGTGTTTTAAATGGGCAAACACTAGAATTTTATGTAGGGAAATTTTATGTCGAATTTTATGTAGGAAATACTGAAAAATATACTTTTTTCTTAAAATATTACCTAAGTAGCAAAATCCTTGGGTTTCTTTTGTGAACAGAAAAAATAAGGTAGCTTACTACTTTCTCCATTTGAGACCATTTATCCCTTTCTTTAAAAATTATAGCAGTATATGACCAACAAGTTTTCATTCTGTCATTCTACAACAATTGAATAACACCCAGGCATTTGCTATTTTTTGGAATAAAAAGGAAAAATAAATGTTTGCTAACTCAGTTTACTTAGAGTTTCCTGAAACAAAACAAAACAAGTGAACACAAAACAAAAACCAAATAAACAAAAAGAAATGTGTAATAATGTATGAAGCACACATAGATACTTTTTCTCACTTATTGCTTCTACAAAGACAATTTCTGGGACTTTCTCAATTCACTGCAAAGAATGGTTCTGGAATTTTTTCTGTGTAATTAATTTAAATAGATGTTTCCTAAGAATGGGAAATTAACTGACAAAATGTTTTTACTCTTTGTTTGATGTTAAATTAGTCCTAAAACTCTGGCTAAACTGAGCATGGTGATAAGCTGATCCTGTGGGAATCCCACAGTGTCCTTCGGTTGTCCTCACATTCCAAGTGGCACTGTAATAGGGTCACCCCCACTAATGCTCTCAGCTATTTCCTCACTTTTCCCCTGTCTTTAAACCCAGGAGCATATTTAAAATGTAAAACAAGCTGTTCTGTGGCAAAGTTAAAATGTGGCTTAATAAACACATAAGCAGAGAAATATGCTTAATCAACTATATAAGGGGAAAGTAAGTGGAACTATCTAGCCAGCTTAACCTGAAAAACACTCCATTCATTTTACTTTGTTATGTTTTTTCATATCCTGCTTCAGAATTCAAGATATTCTGCCTCTTATTATCACATAAGTTTGGTCTGAGATATTAAAAAAGCTATTTATCTCAGTGAATTGTTCTATTACCATCTATATTTTAAAAATTTCCTTACCATTTTTTTTCGTTTTTGAAGACACAATGAAGTCCTCTCCCTTTTATATTTCTCAATTGACTCTCAGCTTCCCTATTCTTTCAATATCTTTATATAATAAATTCATATAGTTCCATTTTTTACATGTAAAATTCATTTGTCTATTAAGAAAATATGGAGATGTTGCAAGAAGTTTCCTTTCAGTGTTTGGGTATCTGAGATAGGGCGTGGCAAGAAGGGATTTGCTATAGGGTGTAATCAAAAGTCCCTGTGGCCAAATAAGGAGAAGGGGCATCTTTTCACTTTTCTCATTCAAAATAAAAAGCAAGCAGGTGAGTAAGGCTGAGCAGAAAGGGATCATCAGTGGAAGCTAGATAGAATGGAATGAGTTAATGCAGTCTGCCGTTTTCAACCTAAGATGACAAATCACTGGCGTTCAACTGCAAAGGGAGACAACCAAGTGAAAAAAAAAAAATTTGTTACAAATGTTACTGTTTTCCAGAAGAACCCCAACATTGGTTGACCTGCATGATTAATAGAGTTCGAACAATGAAATAAAAAACACTGAAGTAGAGGACAAGGCCTTAAAATGTGAATTGTGGTTGCAGGGCTATTACGGAAAGTACCTTAAGAAATTAAAGTTGCTCAGTGGCTACTATGTTCAAGGCACTGTATTAGAAGCCTGGCATGTTACACACTTAATGTGCTTCATTTGTTTAATATACTTGTTTGCCGTTTTTAAAAAAGAATGACTCTAACTCAGGGATTAGGTATCTGATCAGGGATTAAGATGTTTCTAAATTGCTGGAAGACATTTGGTTCAAAATACTATCTAACAGAAATATATGGCAAATGTATGTGAACGGAAATTTTATCCCCAAGAAATACACACAGGCTCAAAACGTAAAGAATGAAGAAAGGTTTAGATAAATTTATGGATGATGTTTTAAGGTCTATTTTTAAAGTACTTATTGATGATACACAAATGGGCCCCTTGCACCGTGTTGGTAGGGAACAATCCAGTGAATTATTTTGTGGTCTGACTCCCTATGCATCTTCATAACACTTCAATGAAAGATGATGAAGTCACAAATCAGTAGAATTGCTTTAGCCTCTGGAGGGTCCTGTGAGGAAGCCCGCTCATGCTTGAGCCAAGTAATCAGGCAGACGCTAACTGTGAACGTAATTAGTTTTCCTGGCAGAGGGAGCTCCTCTATTTGTGGTAAAAGGACAGCTCCCTCCTCTCTGTCCCAGTTTCGCAAAGGAAAAAAATTTTTTTTATAAAGTTACTATTGACTGTTAATATATGATTATAGAATGCCATTTACAAATATTAGCAAGTGGGTTTATTAGAAAATACACATTATAAAAAATAATTGATTATTTATTTTGTTTGTTTTAACATGTATTTAAAAAGTTAGAAAAGTACTGCAACTTTTTTTGTCTTTTTTATCAATTTTCATTGACTCATTGAACACAAAACTCCAATTTTGTATTTTTTTCTGAAGATTTTCTCAAAATTTTTACTAATAATAAGTTTTAGAAGGCATCTTAGATATCTAAAATGATGGTTTGGGAGCTTTTACTATCATTTTATATGTCATATTAAAAATCATTTTAATAACTAGGTACATGGATCACTTACACACGTTG
>VMDR010026840.1:0-13807 GCA_007922815.1 Macrotus californicus
CACATAATGGAAAAAGTAGAAATGGCCAATATATGAGTTGTGAGGTATTTTTATTTTATACAAAGTAATCAATATGAATGCATATCAATATTTCTGTTATAGTTTTGAAATTATTTGTGCCAGAATAAAATACTTTTCTGTTGATAGTACTCACCAGAATGCATTTCACAAGGATCTAATAATTAAACATTTATCTGCATGTTACATAATTATGGTAGTTAAAATACTGTCTCTCCACTTCTGTCCTGGAAATGATGACTTTAACTAAACTTTTTATTTGATTTGATATTTGTAATTTATTATTTAAATATCATACAGTGAACAACAGTAAAACAATCCTTACAGTAAAACATTCGTTACATCTGTATAGAGTATTTTTGCGCACGAGTAGCTCCCCTGAGAGGGCAAGAACTGACATTCCTTTAGGAACATGCACGATACAAAGTCTCACAAGCACCACAGGGGCGATGCGCTATTATTATGTTGCTTCAGTGTGCAGACATTATGTTTCAATATTATCGTTTGGGGGGAAATTAAGACTTAAGTAACTTCTCAACTCAGACAGAGAAGGACAAATATGCTTACATTTGTGTGATATCGCTTACGTTTATAGGTGGGATCTGAAAAAGACAGACTTGGAGAAACAGTCTAGTGGTGGTTACCAGGGCCTGCGGGGTAGAGGGAATGGGAGATGCTGGTCAAAGGGAAAAATCCCACTTCAACATGAACACATTTAGGAATCTAATGTATAGCATGGTGATTATAGTTAGTGATACTGTTTCATACCCTTCAGTGTTGCTAACAGAGTGGATCTTCATGTTCTCCCCGCAAAAAGGCGATGGTAACTGTGTGCCTGGATGGAGGTGGTAGCTCATGCTGTGGCAGTAATCATTTTGCAATTTATAAATGTATGAAATCAACACATTTCACTTACACCTGAAACTTACAGTGTCCTGTGTCAATTATACCTCAATGAAGTGGGAGAAAAGAAAATTAAGTAACTTTCCAAAGTTGCTTAAGAACCAGGTTGAACCTGTAAATTTACCTTTAGGTTTTACCTGTAAAATTACCTTTGAGGTAATTTCAAAACTCTCAGGCTGTCTCAAACCAGATCCCACCCCTGACTTTTTAATTACTGCAGGGGCTGAGACCTGTTATTTGGGAGCTGTCAAAGACTTGTCCACCTCCCACCCCTTTGCACAGTGTGAACATTTTTTAAAGAAATAAAGTGCTTTTGTGAGCACACTGGCACACCCCAAATCCAACAGAGCCCACCCTCCTCTTGCCTCGGTGATGCCATTTCCGTGACCCCCGAACTCCTGCACATGTTTGGCTTGTCTGCTCTTTCACCAGCTCTTTTTCTCCCAGCAGCTCTTCTTTATAATTATTTCCTAAGGTAGGTTTAAAAAAGCCGCACTTCATAGGTGGGGAAACCAATTTCCAGTGATGTTATGACTGACCAGGGTATTGACATTGTTTTATTTCTAAATGCAAAGGTTCTCAAAATATAGGAAAATTCAATCAGAAAATGAAATCTGATTCCCCCCTCCCCGCCCCCACATTAGAATTAATTTATCAGATTCTTTCTCTGCCTGGGAGAAAATAAATAAATGAACTTCGCTGCTGTCACAGACATCCTGGTTTTGCTTTCATCTTAATTAGTGGATCTTTTGCCCTCTTTGGAAAAAGAAACTTAACACCATCCCAGAGGAAGGGATTTTTCCTCCCTAGATTTCCTGATGTGAAACCCATGCCTCTAATGTTTTCCATCATCATAGGGTGTGACGATTCCAAACAACACGTGTTCTCTCACTACTCCAAGAAACAAAGAAAAAAATGAACTTTTCTCTTAGTTCATTGAAAATGATGACTTTATTACTATTAGAGTTTTGCCTCAGATAGTGGAAACAAAATATTTCTTGGTCTGTGAAAGGGCTATTACTTTCAGCGTACATGTGAGGTGGGGAATGGGAGTGAGGACTGGTGGGAAGGGAAAGGAGATTTAGTGGAGAAAAGTAATGGACAAGAGCGAATTACTGGCATTCTCAAGAATAAAATGGAAAGAGCCTAGCATAATTTTAGTTAAAGCATTGAGGTATTCTGTCTTCCTCTAACCTGTAGATCATGATTTCAGCTTTTGTGCTTTATGTAAGACATAAAACTATCCAGTGCTGGCACAAAGCTCTTGCCTAGCTGCACAAGTATAAGGTTTCTCTGGACTTGGAAAACTAAGAAGTGCAACCCTCAGTTAGCACGATCAAAGAACTGCTCTCCTATCAGCCTGAGAAAATGCAGGAAAAAATTACTGATAGGTCATTTTCCCAGGGGACTCATTTGAAAACACTTGGCAAACTTACAAAGGAACTGGAAACAGCACATGAAGGCAAACATGCTGAGCAGGTGCCATTGAGCGTTTTAATATTAACAGTGTCTCAGAGAGGATGGCCAAATGACTGTGACTCAAGCTGATTTATCTGCAGTTGATTATTATGAACCAGGTACTGAATTTCAGTTTGAAACAGGGACTTAGTTAGGATAGCTAATACAGATTTACAGGCTGCTGAGACCAAGTATTTCCTTTAAGGGAATGACATTTTCTTGCAATGTGATTAGCACAACTTCCAGAAGTTCATCACAATATGGTAACAATTTTAATCAAGGCAACTTGCCAGCTTTATAGGGGAGTGTTTTGCTTCGTTGAATTTCCCAAAGAAACTTTTAGAGGAAAGAGCTGAGACCTTTTAAAAAGGTTGTCGAGTCACCATCATCAGTAAAGAAGAAAGGAATTGTTTACTTGAGTCACTGCCGTCTTTAGTGACATGCATTCATGGTGAGCAGGCTGATGGATGCAAACTTTGTAAGGCGCACCGGATTGGAAATGCAGATTGATGCCCTGAGCCTCCCCTCCTGTCTCCCAGTGGTACCACCATTCCAAAGTTGGTGGGTGACCCATTAGTTCTGAGAGTAATATTTTTATTAAATTAAATACATTGTATTAATTTGTTGGCTTTCCAAACATCCACAAATATTCTAATTTTAGAATTTGGCCTTTCCCATTTGTATATGTGTTTACATCTGGGCTCTCTATTCTGATCCGTTAGTCTATCTGATTATAGCTGTAGTTCTAATTTATATATTTCCTCTTACTCCTCCAAATTTTCTTAAATCCTGGTTTCTATATTCTTCCAAATGAATTTAAGGTTTATTTGTTGCATTCTATGAAAAACTCTGCTGAGATATTGATTGATATTGTTTTAAGTTTTAAATTTATAGATTAATTAAATTAATTGATTAATAACATCAGTAATATTGTATACCTTTCCATTACTTTCCTAGGTTCTCTTTTGCTTGCTTTAGTATATTAAAGAATTTATATATATAGGCATTACATCTACTAGCTGTATTCCTAAGTAACATAAATTTTGATGCAATTTTATATAAAATATCTATTTAATTACTTTTTTGATTGATTCTTACTGCATATAGGAACACTGGATCTATACAGGATCCAGCCAGGTGATATGAAAAATAGAGACATTTATCTAAGAAGATACAAAATACAAGAAACACTGTACATAGGACAATGACACCTCAGTCCCCTTTGAAGTAGGCACCTTGGAACCTCACACAGTTCTTCCAGTTGCCATCAGCTGCCCCATCATATTTTCCTGAATCTCATTGACGGTCAGAAATCTCTTCCCTTTCAAGGGTGATTGTAGCTGGCTCTTTTTGGAGGGAAAGCCAGAAGTCACAGGGCACCAAACCTGGGCTGTAGGGGGACTGAATTACATGAGTGATTTGACATTTCACCAAGAAAGCTCTCCACAAGGCGTGAGGTGTGCTGCATGATACATTGTCATGATGAAGCTGCCAATCACTAGCTGCCTGTGGCTGCAGCCTTCTGAATCATCCAAGTAGTTTCCATGGAGGAATGTTCAAGCTTAATGCAAAATTTGATGCAGATTCATTGCTCTACTTGCTCAGTCATTTTGAATGCAATGGCCACACAGTACACATGCTCACTCAACAGTGTCTGCCACTCCCACTGATTAGTACAGTGAAGTCGTCATTGTTCACACATGTGCATTCCAGTCCACTCTCCTTGGCTGCCAGGTTACAGTGATGTCTTGGGAACTGGTCTTGTTATATTAACAATGGTTGGACTTTTGTCTGACAGACCACACCCCCCACATATATATATGTATATACATACATATACACTGAGTGCTGTTGTTTACTAAAAGAATCCTTTTGATTGTCTATGCAGTCTATTATATCACCTGTAAATGAAGCAAATGGGTTTTTTCTTTTCAATTTTTGAACCTCTTATTATGTTTTACTTTTCTTATTATGTTTAGAGTCCATACATGATTTTAAAAAAGTGAGAATTCTTATTTTGATCCTGATTTCATGGCAAGTTCTTCTGCCATTTTACAATTAAGAGTATCAGAGGTTTTCAAAGTATGGTCAGTCTCCTCAATCAGCAAGGTCGCACCATCTGGGAACCTGTGAGAAATACAAATTTGTGAGCCCCACTCCAGACCTACTAAATCAGAAACTCCGCGGGAAAAGAGAGGATCCCAGAAACCTTGTTTTAACACACTCCTTCAGGTGATTCTCATGCAAACTATAGCTTGAGGACCTCTGCTTGGTATTTCTCTGTACTTTCCTTCAGGCCAAGAGATGGCTCGTATTGAAATACAGCTGAGCTCTTATCATGAGTACATGATACATTTGTTGAATATTTTCCCCAAATCTAGTAAGACCATATGGTGTTTCGTTTTCAACCTATCAATATGATGGGTTTTCAAAAAATATCATTGTACTTATTGGACAATCTGTACTTATTTATGATGTACTTTTGTGGTTCTGAATAGCATTATTTATATTTTAAGAGTTAATATGCACATCAGAAAACTACAAAGACTGCTTCCTGACCTCTAAAGTTGTGACCAGGTTTCTAGTTCAGCATTGTCTTAGCTTTCGTCATAGGATATACCCCAGTTTGGAGTTGTTTTATTTTTTGTCTTCGGCCTGTTTTGCTCCTTCCTTCCTCCCTCCCTCCCTTCCTTCCTTCCTTCCTTCCTTCCTTTCTTTCTTTCTTTCTTTCCTTTTCTTTTCTTTTCTTTTCTTTTCTTTCTCCCTTCCTTCCTTCCTTTCTTTTCTTTTCTCTTCTCTTTCCTTTTCTTTTCTTTTTTCTTTCATTTTGCATCATACCAGCAGTTAGCACTTCTGACATGCCCACCTTTGTCCGTTTGTCCAGTTTCAACACAGTGCCTCACACAAAGCTGGTGCTCGGCGGGTCCCGGCACTAAAGGAGCGAGCCCAGATGGCTTGTGCTGTGGGGCAGGTGCAGACACAGCAGGCTGGGCTCTCCTGGTTTTACAGCAGTCTCTGCCCCTTGGGTTCCTTATCCTGTTGACTTCACTTCCCCAGAGTCTGAACTGGGCTTAGGTTTCTGTGTTTTCAGTTGCATCTGTTTCTTGATGAGCCACAGAATTCCTTCCAAGAATATTCTGAAATCATGTATGGGGAAAAGGGGTTGCATGGAAGGAGCTAAACCTGGCTTCAGACACGTGCTGGCTGGGTCACGGTGGGCACAGTGCTTCACTCCTCACCTCACAGAGCATTCTGTCCTCATCTGTGCTGCAGGATAATGATGCCCACCTCGTCAGGTATTATTACATGTATGCAAATCAAATGAGAAATTAATAGCCAGAGTGCTTACTCTGTACCAGTGTTATTTTTAGAACTTTCCATATATACGGGCTCAACCAATGAGATCATGTGAATGTGGTACCTGGCTTAATGTCTGCCACCAAGTAAATGGTAAATGATAATGGATTTAAAAAAGTGTTCAATGATAAAACAGGCTGTACATAGGAAATGGATGTGCATTAGGCAACTTAAAAATGGATTTAAAACAATTTAAAAATAAATAAGACATAGTTCCTGCCTTTAGGAGTTCCTGGTTTATTTGGTGTTACATGCACTGGGCTCCCTCAAAGCAGTGATAAAAGATACTGCAATTCTCTACAGATCCTACTGATATTTGCAATTGGTTACATGTGAAAGGCAAAGCATGCCAATTAAAATAAATATTTTCAATTATACTGTGTTCACTTAGAGATAGCATGATTCGATGGTTAAAACAGGAAATTGCCATTTAGGCAATTATAAAGTCTGAGAGAGCAAACACTAATTTAGCTGAGTTCCAGTTTTCTTTTCATTGCAGGCACTGAAGTCACTCTTTCAGAAAAGTGACCTGCAGGTGGGGCAATCCTTTATAGGAGCCGATGGAATCAGAGGGAGGAAAGGCGGGCAAGTCCCAAATCACTCATCACAGTGAGCTCGTGGTGAGCCTTAAATTTCTGCCCAAGTCAAACAGTCCGGCAAAGTTACTTAAGGATTATGTAATGAAAATTCCATCTTGGTCAGTGGTCAGCCTGTCTTCGTCTGAAAGAAGATGAAAGAGCATGTCTACCCAAGCCTTAACTATTCCCAAGCAATGCATGCTGTCATTTACTCAAAGGTCTATGAAATGACTAGGGTTGAGCTGGTTTCTATAAAAGGTGATCCATTACTTAGAGTTGCATTATGCACACATAGGAGATAAAGCTTTTTAAACTTCGGACTTCTTTACTGTATGGCCTGGGAAGAAATGCTGGGCTCTGAGGACTATGATTCTGAGCAGGAGTGATTCAAGCCATTTCAGACCTAAGAGCTTGATTAGTGGTGGTTTCACACTGTTTCTGGAATTTATTTTGTATCTACTTTGTGGCTACAAATCTGCTTACTCTTCGAAGGTTTGCTTTTATCATGATCCCTTTGGCTCAGGGTTTTTCAAACTTTAGTTGTATCCTGGAATATATCATTCAGTCATTCATTCATCCAGTCAATACTTACTGAGCATCTACTACCGTTCCAGGCACAGTCCTAGGTGGTAAGGCACAGCAGGGAACAAAAGAAAAGCAAAACTCTCTGCCCTGGGGCCTTGGGCCTCACAGTTTTCCACAGTGCTGCCTGGCCGTGTGCCTGAGGCCCTCCCTTAATTTCTTCACCTCCTTCCTGGCTAACCCCTATTCGTGGAAATCTCAACTTAAATGCTGCTTTTTCAGGAAAGCTCTCAATCCCCTCCCTCATCCTAGATAAGGCTTCCGGGATATACATTTTCATAACTCATTGTGTAGTCTTTAAAGCACTTCTTACAATTTTCATAACGTGGTACTTGTATAAGTAAGCTCACTAGGCTATCAGCTCTTTTAGGACTGGCACCCTGGTTTTCCTTATTTACCAACAAATTCCCAGAGTCTAGAACAGTTCCTAGGACAAAGAAAATACTACAATATAGTCCTATTTTTAAGGAAAATTTGCATGAGGTAATTCACTTCAGGGTGGATTTTGGACATTTTCATGTATCAGCATTTTATGGTATAAAGTCATGTTGATTTATTGTTTCACCATGCTCCCCCCCCCCCCGCCACCGATTCCCTTTCAGGTCACTGACTCCAAGGTCCTACAGATGCCCCAGGTCTCATCCTCTGAAGGGTGAAGTGCTGAACCCCCGAACCCTCACATGTGCACATGTTCAGGCCCAGCTTCCATGTTCACACTATGTCCCGGTGTCCAGAGAAACTAAGAGGATGCCACAGATACACCTCACCCAGCACTTAGTTAATGGCGGTGAGATGGCATCAACTATCCCGTGCCTCCAGGTCCCCCCCATCCCGTTCAACACCATGTTGTGCCGCATTCACCACGCATCTGCTGTGTCCCCAGGGCCCCCCCATCCCGCTCAACACCATGTTGTGCCGCATTCACCACACGTCTGCTGTGTCCCCAGGGCCCCCCCCATCCCGCTCAACACCATGTTGTGCCACATTCACCACGCATCTGCTGTGTAAAGCCCACTTCACCTCCCGTTTCCTTCATCCTGAACACAACATTTTTATGTGTCTTTCCATTTCATCTTTTAACATTCTGTTTAATGTGTTACTTTAATACTTTTTTCAAGACATCAGCTTGAGGAAGCTAGAGTCATTCTGATACACAACTTTGCATCCTGTCTTTGTCACATGACTTTCTATCCTTCTGGTTTTCCCCTGTGTCTGAAGCTAGTTTTCCAGAAATCAGAGCCTGGAGCTTCATTTCGGAGTACAATCTGGACAGCAGGGCAGGAGGGACAAAGGAAGTAAATCAGGACGAGGGAAAGCTAATGCAAAGATGTGATGGCAAGCTCACTCATAATCAGTGCACCGATTGCTTCGTCTTGGGGTCCAGCATATGAGAAACTTCACAAACTACGTATAAGGACCTTGCATGCAGGGGAAAAGGGAGAAAACCTATACAGGGGTTGGCAAAAGTAGGCTTACAGTTGTGAGTATGCGAAACAGAGTTTATTCTTGTATTGTTATTTATTTATCAATTACCGTCTCTTTCCACCCAGAACAACTGTGAACCTACTTTTGCGCCCCCTACCCCCATACACTGGCCCCATTTCCTGCCTGCCAATTCCCCACAGCCTGTGAGTTTCCCTAAACTCTGCATTGTGTGTGCTTAGATAAAATGGGGTTCAGTGGGGTCTCATCGTGTCACAACGCTTGGTGTCAACAGGAAACTCCCAGACAGGAGGTGAGATGACGGCACGGCATGGGGCAGGCGTGAAGGTGTCAGTGTGCATCTGTGTAAAGTAGGTCAGAACACACACGCTCCGTCACCACAGTGGCAGTTGGAACAAGAGACAGCTGTGGCTGAGAGAATCTGAAGCACCTCGTGTGTCTGAGGTAGTAAACCCCTCACACTACCCAGAATCTCCTCGGACTCTCCCATAGTTTCTTGTTCCTCATTTCCCAGTCTTTTTTCCTACCTTGCCCTTTACCAGCTATACAAAACTGCTCAGGATTCCTTGTACATTCGGACCTCAGGCCACTGCTCTCTATATACAAAGCGGATAATCTAATTTCTGCTCACAGCTCCCCACTGTTCCTAACGGCCACCTTCTGTGGGGCTTTCCCATGGCAGCAATCCATTTTTATATTGCATCAAGCCATCTGTGAACCAGGCCCAAGTTCATTTCTTCTATATTGATTGTAAAAAAGAAAAGAAAAGAAAAATCTCCATATGACCACAGGTGTGAGTTGAAGTTAAGATATCCATGTAACAGCTAATTGACATGGAGTCTGATCATCTGTTGTTCTTCCTGGAACTACTGAGGGTCACTCCAAAAACTATAATTTATACAATAAGACAGAACTCTGCTCTGCATTGTAACTTAGATCTGGTAATACTCAGCTCACAGTGGGTCATTCCTAAACCACGTTGTCCCTTCCTAAGCTGTACGTACTCAGTCTCTACAACAGCCCCAGGTGTGCTGGGAACTGCTTATCACACAGAGGGTAGTTTTTGTCCCTGAAGGCATAGTTTTGTTCCATGTGTAACTCTAGGTGTTTGCAACTGTGTGTCTCCTAACAGGGCTTGCTGGACGCTCCACACACACTCATCCACCTTGGAAACCTCCAGCTCCGTTGGCCTAGCTGGTCTGATGGTCCCAGTGGCAGGGGAGCATATACCACAGCCTGTGTCTATCACAGATTTCTCTTACTCTGAGTGCCATTCAAGACTAAGTTGTCTTCCAAGTCTCAGAATACGTGAGTTTGAGCACAAGTATAATATATGCTTCCTTCAAAAGCCAGAGTGCCATGTCCTTTGTCTCTTTCTTCTTGGTAAGGTACAGGGTACAACCACATACTTTATCTTAGAGGGCTCAGGCTGCTAGGTTCAGAAGCACCTCACTCATATGGCCGACCCTGAGGATTCGTGGATCTTATTTCTAGTCATCAGACATGCATGTTTTTTACTAGGGCAGTAGTATATGGGACACTACCTGCTCAGCAGGTCAGATTAGTAGGGTATGAGCAAATTCATGGTCCAGTTGAGTGGTCATGCACATGATCAAAGACTCTGCAGATTATAACAGAATCGGGAACAGGACATTAATACCTCCCTGGGAAGACCCCACAAGTGTACTGTGATCTCCACCATACAAAGCCAAAATGATTTCTTCCATCTATAACGTCCTGGCCTGAAAGTCTTTTTTTTTTCTAGGACCATGTTAAATGTCTTACCTGGTTTCTCTAGAAAGCAGGGCTTGAGACAAAAGCTGTGTGCTAGTGTTTCATTAGGGAGTGCAATTCTGTAGAGCGGGTATAACCAATCTAAAATTTTCAGCACAGTCTCATGCAAACATTCTCCGGGAGTCACAGAATTGTCAGTCACAGTGGAGAAAAGGGGACAAGATGTATCCACCACCTACTCTTTTCCCCAGGTCTTTTGCCCTGCAAGATAATAACTCCCTCACGTGTGTGTGGGTATGAGCAAGCCCTGTGGGGGGCCGTGCCTCAGTGTCAGTAGGCCTTGGGGTGGAAAGCAAGAGGCTGTTTATTTGATGTGAAACAAACCGTATGAACTTGAGCTCATGTCAATCAGTTAGAATTCAGGCAAAGCTGGTCACTGCAGCAGAGCTGGAATAAGAAGAGGCAAGGTTAACAGGTGACTAGGATCTGAAGTCTGATGTTAAGTAATTTGATACATCAGGCTACTAAAGACTTTTTAAAACTAACATTTTCCTGACTGTGTAACATACAACATTTCATTTCATTCTTTCATTGACATGCCCTGACCTATTGAAACATTTTGTAATTGTTAAACAGGTTGTTTCCCTTCTGTAAATACATGCCAAGGTAATCAAGCTTAGTCTAAACGCCTTAGGAGCACTTTCTTCACACCTCACCCAGGCTTAACTCTCCAGATTTCAGCATCGGGCCCCTTGTAAGTGTGCTGTTTTCCCATGGTCTTGGTCCGTGGCTGAAACAGAAGAACTCAAACTCAGTCCAAACTGGATTTTATCTTTCTAAACGGCGTCATTGTCTAATAGGAGAGCAGCAGTGTATCTCATCTTTCCATATGATGCTTCATTTGGGGTTTGTTCTTTCCATATTCATTGAGCTCTTCCTGTGTGGTCAGTGTTGTGTTAGGAGCTGGAGATACAAGAATAAATGAGATATGACCCTCCATCACAAAGAACTCCTACTCCAGAAACCGGTTACTACAAATATCTATAGTCTTAGAAAACCCACTTCTCAGCATTTCCATTTGTATAACAATTTGCGTATAAGAAAAGTAAAACAGTTTCTTTGCAACTGAAGTAGTGGACTAGCCCATAACAGGGATTCTAGTTCTAAAATATTCAGGTCAGGTAGGAAAATAATACAGTTTTTGTGGCAGAATGTTTTTTAGAGTTTGGGAAGATTGGATTCAATGTGATCACCCTGCAGTAATAATAACCTCATAGAAGGAAGATAAAATGTTACCGTCCAAACCTCTCATTTCACTGGGAATCAGTGCTCCATGCCAGCATGGAGCTGAGTCCGTTTTTGTCTCTGTTGTCCTGGAATGAGGCTGCTGGGTTTGGGGAAAATGAGCTTCCTTATACAGGACGTTAACATATTTAAACACTGTCCTTCCTGTGAAGCTAAGGGTCCTCTGAGCTGAAAAATCTGTATTGCATGCCTCAGTGGTTACAGTGAAAAATTTTAGGTTGAAAAACATGGGTAAGATGTAATCTGAATCAGGTACCCTAGCTGGAGTTTGCTGGACTGCCAAAGCGCATATTAAACACTGTTCATGTTATGCGTTAGCACCCTGATGCTGTGTGCACAATGCAGATACTGGTTATACTCATCAAAGTAACACGTGAGCTCTCTTTAATGGATACCGTTCCTAAAGTGATCCTGATCTCTATTCCCAAACCCTGACAGGGGTCTCATAGGAATTACTGGAGTCGGAGTGTTTACAAAGTCACACACTTTTATTGCACTTCCTTCCCTGAAGTGATTAAAACCATAACACTTTGTAAAATGGGACAGGGTAAAGGGAGAAGCAGACAAAAATGACATTGGTGATGGGACTTCTTAAAGCAATAACACAAGATTCTCACTTCTTCCTCTTCTCTTCTTCCCTCCCCTCCCCTCCCCTCCCCTCTCCTTCCCTCCCCTCCTTGTCTCTAATTCCCTTCCTGGTTGCCACTCTCTTCCCTCTCTCTCTTCCTCCTTCCCTTCCTCCCTCCTTTTATCCCCCCTTTTCTCCCTCCATCTCTCCCTTATTCTCTCCTTTTAAAGCATCAGAGCACTGTGATCCCCCCTCATTAGTAACATTTCAGATATCTCTGACTTTCAGTTTTTTTACACCATTCATTCCCTATCTCCTAAATGATGTTACAAAAAAGAGAATACTTTGCTGAGAAATGTATTATAATTTTGGAATCATAGCAAAGAAGATGATTTTCTCAAATTTATCTTGTTACTCATATAAGAATTTTAGTTCCCTCAAAATATGTTTGCTCTGTCAAATATGTTCCAGTATTTTTATAAAAGTAAAATATACGTAAAAATCAGAAAAAAGGGTTAAGAGAACAATCTTCTGAATTGCCACTTTCTGTAGCATGTGCCCTGTCAGTATCTCTTGCCACTAATTGAATTCATCTGTGACTTTCTTCTCTGTAAATCTTAGTTTTCCTTTACCACCCAAATACCTTCTCCTCTTGGTCTCATAAGGAAATCCTCTGAAGTTTCACATCAGATAATCTGGGACCGATGGAGTTGTATGTTCTCTCTCCAGGTTGCTTTGTGAGAAAGCTCTGCTGAAAAAGCCTTGTTTGTTTTTAAAATAGTGGCACCTGTCCAACCACATGTCCATTTTGTCAAGAAGGTCTGACTGAAGCCCTTCACTGTCATGCGCTAGTGAAATAATTTACCTGAAGGGGAAGTGGATCGTTATTAAGAGGAATGAATTGCACACTGTTTCTGCCTAATACTCACACAGCTTCTTCCCTGTAATGTACATTCCTAGCGTTTGCTTCAAATTGCCTACTTGCTTAGTGCGCCTTTGTGTGACAACTGAAGCAGCAGCCTCCTTGTAGATGCCAGAGTGACCTGAGGGAACTGAGCACAGAGTAGACTGGAAAGCCTTTTGTGTCTTCTCTTAAAGGGAACAAGTACTGCAGAATACACCTCTTTAGGCTCCTAGGCCTCTTCTCTAGCTCTAGGCCTGAATTTGTAGTTAGATGAAAAGTAGGACTAACAGTGTGAGATTTGTATTTGAAGAAACAAAAAGGCTAGTTTTGGATTAGACAGCTTGTAGTAGACATATTTGAACCATTCTTCACTCCCATCTACAGGGTTTGCTTTCCAGTGGCTGGGTTTGTTTTGACTCCTTGGAATCACCAGCATTTAATATGTGATAGGATTGGGGCAACCTCTTTCCCTCTCCTGTAAACTGAGAACAGAGACTAAGAAATAGTACACGTGTTTGGAACTTTAACTTAAAAACTCAGGAGTGTGGGGCATACATATTCTCCCGTGTGCACGCTGAAGCAGAGAAAGCCAGTTTCCGCAGAGAAGTAGACATAAAGAAAAAGCAGTTGAGAGAATTCCGCTAAGGTCCTGGCGTCCTTCCTCTCCTCTTAGGACTGCCTGAATTCCATTTTTTTCTTTTTCTCTGCTTCAGCCGGCTTGAGAGTAACTGCCAGTTATCTGCAGTCAAAGAGTCTTGACAAACACACCAGCAAAGCCAGGTAGATGCTCTTTTATATTCCCATTTAGAAACTGAAATCGATTTACAATTTTGCACAGAAAACAGCCAGGAGGAAAACATTCTACTTTAATAATATGCAGCTCATGAAACAATTATTTAGAGCTGACAAATCCCTTGGATTGGCCACTGGCTCATGCAGCAGTCAGGGAACTAGAGA
>VMDR010026841.1:0-13838 GCA_007922815.1 Macrotus californicus
ATTGGACAAACTTTTATAGGATAATTTAAACACTATGTTAACTATAATATACAGGCATTGTAGACATGGGTAGATATATGAATGGGTAAATATGCGGCACTGTATCTAATAAATATTTGTGTTACTATGTGGTGTCCATTGGAGTTTGTACTAAGCCTGTCTCCCTGGGGTTATATATTATAAAACTTTTCACATATACAGAGAAGTTCAGTGAAGTAGCATTTCAGTTATCCATAGCAAGAAATCACTACCCTTAAGGTGGAAGAGACAAGTATTTACTAAGAATCCCACATTTTCCAGATCATGCCAAAGCCATCTTTGAACATGCCTTCTGGATGTTTTCTTGATCTCTTGGAACAAGACACCAAGAAAGCTGTAGATGGGAGTTTCTTCTTGATCCTGACATGATCCTAACTTGAACTGAGAGTTTAGGAAGAAGGCTAAATTTATTTTTTCTGCTTGAGTTGCAGGATGTTATTCACATAGTTTTACCAAACAATATGATTTATTGCTTCACATAATAAGCATTCATTTCTGGGGTAGCGGTTCTTTGCCTGTTGTTTCTTTGCTGCATATTTGTTAACAAGTGTATTTTTAAGAATGCAAAATCCTTTCTTTGCATAATTCATTTTCTGTAGCTACTCTTCATAATCAGGTCTTTGCAGTCTGTAGTAAGTGTCTTTATAGGAAAGCATGACTATAAAAATAGGCTAAAATCCAATACACAGAAATAGTGAGCTTCAGACCAGCTAGTAGGAAGATTTATTTTAGCAATATAGCTCAGTGGATGGTGCTGCCTGGTACTTTTTATCCAGCTTACAACATTTTATTTCCTTATGTTGGCCAGAGTTAGTCCTAAGAGTAGGATTCATCTTTAGGAAACCTTAGGTGTCAATAAACTACACTGGTCTTGCAGAAGGCTCCAGCCCCGTGCACACCATCCCAGGAACATAACAGTTCCTTCCGGCTGTACGGTTTACCTGCCCCTTATATCAATTTGTCTGACTCTCCTCTCGTAGTAATGCTAGGTATCATAGTATTGCAGTGGTACCACAGAGTGCAGGAGGGACTGGTGGGTGGGTGCAGAGCTAAGAGCCGCGCTGTTAAAATGTACTGATCTTTGAAATCCTCAGCAGTCTTCTCTGCCCTAATTTTCTAGAATCATGACAGCCGGTTGTATGATGCCTCTTTCACCAAATTCCCTGGCATCCTCCAGGGAATTAGAGGCTTTTCAGAGAACCTAATCCTTCTATTACAAGAGATCTCCAGATACTGACACCTCTCACCAAAGGCTTTGTTTACTTCAGAGCTCAACATCGTCCCATTTGGGTGTAGGTTGTAGGTCATAGGTCATGCCCACGTGGACCACACTTCCATTGGTTAAGTCACACTCAGAAACACTGAGCTTCTAATCAGCAGGTTTGGAATTGCCAGCCTTAAATATAAATGTTCAGCTAAGGATCACTATATATTTGAGGAACTCATTCAACATTAAAGAGAGAGAAAAACAAACAAATAATAAAGGGTCCATAAAAAGCCGAGACAATGCAAAAGAAAACAAACAAAAATCTATATTTAATATCTTCAGAGCCATAAAAGATACTACATCTATAAGACAAACACAAGAAGCTAAAAAAAAACTAGGGGATTAGAAAGAGCCCTTAGAATTAGAAATATGACGGTAGAACACACAAGTCGGTAAAAGGATTGGAGGAAGAAGTTGAACTCTTAGAAAATAGAACAAAATAGGACAAATGGAGGCAGAAAATGGGAGAAAGAACAGTAAAATTAGGTCAATCTAGAAAGTCTAACATTAAACTAATAAGAGACATAAAAAATAAGGATGAGAAAATTATAGGAGACATCATAAAAGATTTTCTAGACATACAAGCACTTTTAAAAGGACAGGATCCTTCTTGTCTCCCCTTTTAAAAGGCTGGTGAAAGGTGCCCTCAAGTGAAGTGGAGAGGAAATGAAGAAAGAGGAAAACCAAGAAAAACGGTTTTCCTACCGAACATGGGAAAGGAAAAGAAGTCCTAGCATGTTCTTGGGCGAAGGGGCCGCCTATTCGATCCAGTTAAACATCAGGAAACACTGGGAAAATATTTAGAGAGTTACATGGAAAAGAAGAAGCAATTATTAACTTTAGGAAAAATAATTGTGTGAGAAAGAAAATGCGATTGAAGCACACTTCTTGACTCAATACAATATTTCCATAGTTATAATAGTAGAAAAAAAAAATTGTGATATAACAATTTTGGGAAGAAGAGGGGACAGGCGGTAAGGATGGGTGGGGATTATGATGCAGGAGAGTTGAAGTTTCAGCTGCCACAAGATCAATATATTATGTCTAAAATGGATGAATCAAGAAGTAGCAGGGTAAGCACATTATTTAAAAATATGAAATTATGTCAACTATAATAGAAAAACAAAAAATAAAAATGTGCAGTTACACATCAAAAGAAACTCATCAAAGAGGCGAAAGAGGTGGAATCTAAGGACTAGGCTGAGGGACTATTGGGGCAGGGGCGGCTGTGTTCACAATAGGCCTTATAACCTGCTTCATATTTAAACTATGTACATATACTCCATTGATAGAAATAAAAATTCACCTTAATAACAGTGTGATACGGTTCATTTATATAGCTTACTGTGTATAGCACTAATTTTTCCTTTGGATTGATCACTAGAAAACAAATTACTAAGTCAGAAGGTTTGACCATTTATGTACCAATTTTCTCCACAGCTCACTGGCCACGTGGGGAGTGCCCGTTTCCTCATCTCCCCATCAATGTGGGGGAGCCCCACAAAAAGTTTCAGGGTGTCTGATGAATGAAACTATTTATATATTCGTTTTTCAAATTACTTTAAGCTTAATATTTTATTTTATTAATGTTTGGTAGTGACTTATACAAACAAAATAATAATATATCTATGGTAAATGACTTAAGTCTATGTAAGTACAAAAATTAAAACAAGAAGGTAACCTTTCAACCTTTTCTATTCTCTGCTCCCCTCTCCAAGATTAATAGGTTTTAATTATGTATATATATATATATATATATATATATATATATATATATATATATATATAATTTTATGCAAATGAAATCTTAAAATCCATGTTGTTTTGCAAATTGTTTTCTATACTTAAGAATATATCTGGAAAACGCTCCAGGTCAAGTCTTTAAAACAATATTGCTTTTATGCATTTTAAAGAGTGTGTTGTGGCTGGTCCACAGCGGTGGGGTGCCCCCCGCCTCACATTTGGTTGTGATGACATTACACAGGAGGGTGTGAACTGGTTTCTTGCTCACATAATGAGGCTCTCTGGGGAGAAAAAAGCAGGCTCCAAACCAGTCTGAAAATGGCTTGAGAAAGCAGAGGAAGATATGATGGTGGGTAGGGGGCAGAGCCCAAGGTAGGCTGGGACTGTGGCTGACGTGATTGGAACTTGCTGCAGTGTTGAGAGAGGGAGCACCGTGTTTACTTATTAGCCTGCTCAGGTGTGGGGCCGGGGAAAGCTGTCTGTGCTCAAACATAAATGGAGTCAGATTCTTTCTTACACTATTGTTGCTATTGCTTGAGACTTTAGTCACACAGATCCTCTGATTTCAAAAAAATGGAGATAGAACTAAGTGACAGGCTAAGGTAATGAACTTGGGTTTTTTTGTTGGTTTAGTAACCTCCCATACATGACAGCCGAACTCCTGATGGCAAATGAATGGCAGTGACAAGCCACCATCAAGCTGGCCGCCCAGTGGCACATGGTACCATCGTGAGTCTCCATCTGGAGGGGCCGATGCCCTTGTGCTCCTCCGGCTCTGGTCTTATTTCTTACTTTGTGCAAACCAGCCCACCTCGTTCCTCAGAGTCCTTGTTGCCAGCTTGGTGGAGCTCAGCTTTCTGACGTGGCCTCATGTTGCTCAGGCCGGCTTTCCATATACCCCTGAAGGACTTCCTCTGTCTGCTTTATGGAAGTGAGTTATCTTCTGCTTTGATCCCAGGAGCAGGACTCATCATTGCTGCTATCCCCTCAGAGCTCTGTAGGCACAGAGATTAAAGTTGAAAGGAGGCCTAATATTTTTCCAATCTCAGAACCCCAGGATTTACTATTGTCTCCTCAGCAAGTGTGAAGGGCTAAGCAACAGTTACCAGAAGGCATGTTGACGGAGGTCTAATCACTGAATTTTGGGTGTAAGCTTGAAAATGGCCTGTTGATCGTGCGTAATTGCAGAACAATTATTCTCTCCCTTGCAAAGAATTCTAATTAATGTGGAAATGTAAAAGGGAATGCTGAGTTGAGAACAGAAGGTCTAAGGCACCAAGAGCTTGGCTCTCCCAGCAGCACTTAGAGCACTAGGAAGTGTTTAGGCCCAATTTGACATTTCAGATCAAGCAGATTAAAGTCCATGTTTTTTTCCACCTGGCATAATCCTAGCCTGTGGAAGCCACAGTTAATAATTATTTCCCTGGGCCTATAGAGAGTTCTACAATAGAATCTCTTATCCTGGCAAACGCAGGGCGTGTTGTGGCCAGCATTTTCAAAGCTGGCAGACAAAGGTTTGGCCTGCTCTGCATGAAAATGTCTTCAGCATAAGTGCTGTTGTGGCCTTGTCCTCTGCCACTTTCCAACACCTTTGCTTCACTAATCTTCTCTATTCCACGTGTGTGTGCTCTTTGTACTTCTGGGTGACTTTGCACTTAGAGGAGCTCCTGGGCATGCAAAGGTAAAAAGGAGAGTATATATCAGCCAAAGGTCCACAGTAGGTCTTATTCAGTTAGGCACTTTGGAAACTTGAACTGCTGACAAAATGTAGGGTAAAAATTTGGTCACTCTCTAATAACAAAAATGCAGAGTCACTTAGTATGCAAGAAGTTATAATCCAAGGCAAACCAACAAATGGATAGGGTGCTGTGCCAGATATTAGGGGACACTCAAAGCCAAGTTGATAAAATGACAAATAATGTTCCCAGAGGAAGGAGCTGTAAGGCAAATTTCTGCCATTGATTCACTATTATCAAACCACAGGTTTTTCTTTGTCATCAATAAGTAATGTACCTTTGCTCAATTGTAATACTTTCCCTAGAGCTAAGTCTTTGGAGACAGTTACTAATTATTACAGTATTGTCCTGGAGATGTAACATCACAAACACCCTCAAATAAGATAACGCATATGAATCACAGCACTGTGCTGGGAAGACAGTGCTCACTTGGCTGCGATAATCTGCTGGGAGACACACATCATGTCCTTTCTCTTTGATCCATCTACTGCTTCCGTTCACACGCATGTCTCTCCTGAATCCATTCCTCTTGCTTTCCCTCTTACTGACTTATCTTGATATTAATGTGGGCTATCCCTCTACATAGATGCCTCCTCTTCTTCATTGGCTCAGCAGCTCTTAAGAATAGGATCTTTGTTTCTGTGTTTTTCTCTATAGCCTTGTTGACTAGCACGGTGCCTCACTGGTAGATTGAATTAGACTCACCAGAAAGTGATCTGTAAATATCACAGTTTATCCTAAGAGGGGGTTACCTCTCAGTGGGAGTTTCCTACCCCTTTGTATTCTCACCTACTTGGAGCAGGGCAAAACACAGAGCCTGGAGCCCCTAAATGTCACCATAATCACATTGCCCTGCTCAACGTGTGTAAGTTATAAAGGTGAAAAAATGTGAGGGATACAGAGGTGTTGCCTGGTAGTAGCTAAAGCTCTTTTCCTGTATTTTATGGACTTCAAAACTGACCAAGGCCTTCCTGAAGAAGGGTTATAGCAAAAGAATGGGAGGAAGATGGTCTGTTTGGGAGCTTCCTCTCTGTTGTCTGCGCTCAGAAGATTTTCTACAACCATGAACTTTCCAGCTAAGAAACTGACTACCTGCAGGTAATATATACCTAGAAAAAAAAGTTACACAAGAGTGCTTAAGACGAATGTGGACATTTTTTTCTATTTTCTGATTTAAAACAAGATGAAAATGAAAAATGATGCATGGAGACATGAGTTTTCTCTAAAGAAGGAAATACTTGGGTTCTAGTGTGTGGGTATCAGTTACCTACCTTCACACCTTTAATCAGACTGTCTTTGTCTCCTTTTCCCAACCTATGATAGTCACTCACTTCTGCTCCTCTGAAGGTTGTGTATAGCATCCAGACCTTCAGACTGCAGGTACCCACGTAGTTCCCCACCATGCCCAGTGTCTTCACCCTCTTCTCATTGCATAGTTACCTCCATGAAATAGTATCTGTTTCTTGTCCCATTCACTCAGGCCCTTCCTGCTGACTTGAAATCCACACAAAGGATTACTTCAGGTTACAGCCTCTGTGTATAATACATTATTTCTATTTTCATGAGGAATCCAATGGTTTAAATCCAAAGAAGAACCTTCTAATGGTGAAGTTTTCAGGCATAAAGCCAGACTAGTAGGGATGGTCTGTCTGGATGGGGAAGGAGACAAAGCTTGAGCTTTTGGTGTTCCATTTCTCAGGTAGGAGCATAGTTTCAGGCTTTACTTGTAACACTCAGCTATCATTATGGGGATGTGCTCTAGTACATAGGGAAACTGTTTCTTGGCTTGGGTGTCAGGAAACCTGAGCTCCAGTTCCACTGCTATGTAGTAATATAAAAAAAGGAAAAAGCCTGGGTCTGAGTTCCTTATCTGTAAAATGAATGTGAGGGACTGGTAGTCTACAAAGTTCCTTTCCACTGTGACGCTATGGCTTTCTGATCTGGGGCTTTGCAGAACCTGATTTAAACATGGAGATAATCATATGGTACTTCGAAAGGATGATTGAGTGCATATGAAATGCTAGGGCAAATCAGTAGTTGTGTCGGTTCTGTGTAAAAGGCAACTGTGGAGGCAGTGCTTCCCTAAACTGCTCTAATTTGTATAAAACTTCTATTGCTTAAGTAGGAAAACCCAGTGCTAACGCTTTCAATTAAGTTAAATGACTTCATGTTCTGTTAAGTTCAGGTTGGCTAGGAATTTCATGGCTTTTTCCTGACTTCATTTCAATAATGCTTAGCCCTGGGTTCATGTGGGTGATGTCTACTTGACAGTATTTTCATAATTGTACCGCTACCATCAAATCATGTTGATTCATGGCTGGATGAAAAATGACAGTGAAGAGCACAATTGTGAAATTTCACAAGGCACTGACATTTGTGTTTAAAGCACAGAAAAATTCAGCGAGAATGATTACTACAATGGAAGTGCAATTGTAAAGACTTCACGGAAAAGTTCACGGATTCAAATGTAATTAAGCATGAATTAAACATGATGAGCTACAGGGCTAATTCTAGCACTGCCGAAGCTATATTATGGAAATCCGTTTCAGAAATATGACCAGCTCTTTTTTTAAACATATGTCAGATGCCTAACATATGGTCTCCTAAGGCCTCCAGCATACCTTGGGTGATCCAGGGCAGTCAACGTATGTTTGGCACTGTTGAAAGTCTAGCTTATTGAGCCAAGAAGCTAGGAAACATAATGGGAAATCAACTCATGCTTGTCAGAATCTCACTTCTCCTTTAGAACAAGCATTATAAATTCAAAGGAATTTGAGCCTTTGTAAAATATGGTGCTGTGTTCTGACTGTATTCTGACTTTTTATGCTGGTGCAATAAACAGCAAACCATGAATGTAGGCTAACGCCTATTTACAATTAATTTATGGGGGTGAAAACCAAGTAAAGAGATAGGTTATATAAGCCACACCCTTGAACAACATCAATTGTTTGACAGCTCAGTCTACACCTTGCATACTTTGAGGGACACAGATAATCTAGAAAACAGCTTCCTAAAATACTATCTCTCATACCCCCAACTTCCTTGCAACTCTGTCTCCCAACCATCCCTTTCCCTCAACCTCAGAAAAAGAGTGAGAAGCCAGGAATCTTAAAGGCAGAATTGCAGACTCACATCTTCCATTGACACCCATGGGGGGTGTTGATTTACTTCTTCTAGGGTCTTCTTCCCTGTATGTAAAATTAGGATAATTATATTACCTTCCTTACCTCACAGGGCTCCTAAGTAATGTGGGGCTATGATAAATGCAAAAGTCCTTCTTCTATACCTACCCTAACCTATAGCTCTATCACCTAAATAGAAGATATACTTATGGTTGGCTCTATTTTCTGGCTATGTCCTCAATGGACTGGCAGAGATGGTGATAATAATAATAATATCAGTGATGACTGTTTATTATATTTACTATGTGCCAGGCTTCTAGTGTACTATACTAAACACCTTTCATCTGCTTTATATGATTGTATGACATGATCCTTTCTGAATCCTAGAACAGGAAGGAGTAAGAAGAATAAACGTATCTAAAATGCAATAGCTCATTTATCTTTTTAAAATATGCACTTTTCTGCCCATAATTACTGAAGTGAAATATCTTTCTCCATTATCGGCAGTGGTCTGTGGTCTTTGTGTTGGAAGTTGTGGCTGTGTCCTGCCCCAGTGAAAGATTCTGGGGAATGTGAAGTATATTGCCATTAATTCTCATAGTTGTACAAAGGGAGTTTCCTCCACTCAGTCCAGGTATACCAGAGTGGCCCTTTTCCATTTAAAAGGAAGAAGTCTGGAGCAAGAGAAGCTCACTGCCCACAAATGGTACAGAAGACTGCTAGCATAAATAGCTTGTAGGCCTGGTTTAGATAAGTAACAATGACAGGTCATTAATGGAAGTTCAGACATGTCTCAGAGGTTGCTGTGAAAAACCACAGAGATGTCCTTCTGGAGAAGAAATCTCAGTGCCTCTGATAGAGACAGGTCTACCACCTGGTACCCTACGAGATGGTCATATTTTCCTGTAAAATATATCTTAAGGTTATAATTCTCAGGAGCCTCTTTTGGCAAGCTTATGTAATGTTTGGGGGTGGAGGGTAGAAGGACTCTGTTAACCAGCATCTTATTGTCATTATTTTGTCATCTTCTCTTCACTTACCCAGAGAACATCGATTAGAACTTGAGCTTCCACTGTGTGCAGTACAGCCCATACCCTGTAGGTGTCTATACTCAAAGATTTCAAACAAGAGAAAAAGCAGAGAAGAACATGCAGATGAATTATTCCCAACAGAAATAAAAATAAGAAACAAATAAAGAGATCTCACAGTTAATGTGCTTTTTTATCCCAAATTGCTTTGTTCTGCCTACCCACGTATGGACTGCAAATACCAGGAATGTGGTCTTTAGCCAATGACGGCCCTAACTGTCATTCTGTTAGTAGTCCCTTCCCCCATTAGCCTTGACTCTGCAGCCCAGCGCGCCACACTAAGGCTTCTGTGTCCCTGCATAACACTGGGATGCAAGCCGCCAAACTCTCTGCTGAGTATCTTAGTTTCCTATCTTTATTTATTGAACACTTATTGAATTCTTACCAGGATAGTATCTAATTTTTTGAGCATTCTGTGTGCATGAGACACTGTCCTAAATATTTTATAAATATTAATTCATTTATGCCTCCCCCAAAACTTACACAGTAGGTATTATTAATATTTTTTATCCTCACCCAATTACATGCTTATTGATTTTAGAGAGGGAGGAAAGAAAGGAAAGAGAGGGGGAGAGATACATTGATTGGAGAGAGATACATCAATGGTTGTCTCTTGCACATGTCTCAATGGGGGACTGAACCCACAGCCTAGGCATGTGCCCTTGACTGGGAATCAGACTCGTGGCCTTTTGGTTCATGAGATGATGCTCCAATGAACTGAGCCACACCAGCCTGGGCTGCAGTAGGTATTATTGATATGCAAATAACATAGTATTTGGGAAAGTAATTGAATTCTTTAGGTTGGGAATCTTTTGTATTCATGCTACAAAGTTGTGTTTTTTCCTGTAGTATGTCAAAGGGAAAAAAGCAGAGATCTCTGGAAGATATGTTTAAGGGGGAGCAGAGTAGGGACAATGAGATAAATTAGGAGTCCAGTGCTACATTTCAGGAAAATGCCTGTTGGGTTGTTGTTAATTTGGCGAGAGCTGTTTCAGTTGTGCCAGGTACAGAGAAGGTCAGAAGAAATCTTTGAGTATAAAAGATCCTTGTAAGTCACCTGAAAATGGAGAAAGAGAAAGTTGAAGTGATAACAATTATACTAAACAAGGAGAGGCTTATTTGCTAAGAGTAAGTAGCAAGGGAGAAGTTGAGGACTGAGGAAAGGAAGGGAGGGAGTAATTGATGGAGGAAGCTCTCTGAGGACTTGGGTAGCGTGGGATCCTCAGTGCGTGTGGAGGTCGTAGCCCTAAGAAGCAGAAGAGCCATCACTTTTTGGAGGCAGGAAGAAAAAATCCAAAGAACCAGACACTTGTTCAGTTTCTGTGGTAGTGTTTGGGGGTTGAGGTATTCCTTGCTCAATGGCTTTTATTTTCTCTATAAAATAAAAGATGCAGTTTGCTGAGAGTCAAGGTGGGGAAGGGATTTGATGGGAGAGGAGGCAGTTCAAAAGAGCCACTCAGATTTTAATATTTTTGAATGGGATCTTGGAAAAGGTGACTGGGCACACTGGGAGCTCCCATGCCTAATTGGGAGCTGGGTGGTGGGGGATCATTAATTAATAATCATGCTATTCTGCACCATTAGGAGAATTTTCTCCTTAGGTACATATTCACCAGACTAGGTATATGAATAGAAAGGTAGATGGTTGTAAGTGAGAAGATAGAAAAATTTCTTGGAGAATGGAATAGGGAAACTGAGACAGCTGGACACAATGGCTGAGCAATTTACAGCCAAGTGCAGGTGGTCACCAGCATGAAAGGCCCTCAGTGCCTGGCAGGGGCGAAGTGGGCAAACAAGGATCTCACCCCCAGGGTAACCTCTCTTCCCTTGGCCTTTCCTCCCTGTAGGTAACATTTGGGCCTCAGTTGTGTTTCAGCTCCAGGCCTAGAAAAGCAGCAAAACCAGGTGGGAGAGATGCTAGAACCAACTGCGATGACTAAAGACCCCCTGCCCTGCCACTGACCCACCAGTGCAGACTAGGACCCTGGAAGGGCACACCTGGAGAACTGATGAATATTCAACTGAAGCCCTCCCCTGAGACCTCCCTTAAGATTCCCCACCTGTGAGCCTGTGAGAACAAGATAAAAGCTTCGAGACAAAGGACCCAGTGCACGAGCTTTCCCTCTGGGAAGTGTCCAGCACCATTTCCTTTTCCTTTGTCTCACTCCCCCTCCCCACTCCTTTCTTCACACGCATGTCTCCTAAACTCTAAGGCAATGGGCAGCTGGCAGCTTGGCCCAGACTAATCCCCTGAACCTGTCCCTAAAGTCCCTTTTTCTCTGACTGCCCAGTGACCTAAGGCAACCCAGCCTGGGCTCTCCTGTTGCTTCTTTTACGCTAAGCCCTTCCTTGTTTCATTGTTCTCAGCTTCAATAAATGTACTCTCATAGTCGCCTGGACTCGTGCTGTGAAATGTTTCCTACCTGAAGTCAAGAACCCACACACTACAGCTAGCCTTCGGCAGACCCACTCAGAGCCAGGCCTCTGTCCAGTAACAATTGAATTGATCCAGGGTTGGGAGTTTTTCTGGCAGGTTCATTCAAGGTACAAAGATTAGAAAATGACCCATTAAGAGGCTGAACATACAATCTCAGTAACATTTCAAGGACAATTAATTGTGGTCAGGGAGAAAGAGAGTTGGCTTGGTCGGCTTTCTATTCTCTTTATTTCTCGGTTGTCTTCTCCCTCTGTTCACAAACCATTCACTTGGCCATGAACCCCAATTCTACTTACCTAGTTTCCACTCTCCCTTTCCGGACGGAGCATTGATCCTGCTTCTAGCACCTTTCATAATTCCTGCCTCAGGCACCACATGATGTCTAGAACTTCTGCCACCTGGAAATCCCTCATGGAGTGCAGCCAACCTCCTGGGACCAAATCTTTGCATATTGTTCCGTTCTAGAGCCGGCAAGCATTCACTGTACACCCTGGGCCCAGCGTTGACCTCTTGCCTTCTTCATGGAGTTGGTGTGTCTCCTCCCCAGGTGGGTCGCCCTCCTGCTTCCATGTTCCATGCAGTTAGGACGTGATATTTTTGTGGGAGATAGAAAAGAAAAAGTCAGAAAGCATTACCTTTATTTTTATCTCACTAAAATATGTCACCTGGAAATGGCAGAAAGAAAAAAAATCAATGTGGAAACATTCAGTCTCCTGCTCTTCCAGAGTGAAAAGATGATGGCATACTATCCGTAATGCAGAATGGCTGATAAATGGTCATGTATTCAAGTTTTCTGGAATAATTCCAAGAAATTAGCGTATCCCTTCCCTGCATCTTTACCATGTTTTACTGGACCTGAGAGGGTCAAAGCCAGAGCTAGCCTTGTATTTTATGGATGCGAACAGGCTGCTGGCTCACTGTCCTGGAGTGTTCTCCTGCCCTCTGCTTGGTATGCAGGTCACATCCGAGAGCTGTTCTGTGAGGCTGCGGCAGGATTTCCATCTGTCTTGAGCTCAGCAGAACTTAAGGGATCACAATAGGAGATTCACGTGCACTGACAGGATTTTTATTCCACCTGCTGTTGATGGTTGATAAAGAAGACAAAAGTGAAAATTCCATGTATCTAGGCTATTTCTTTTCTATCTACTATTCGTTCAGTAAATATTTGTTGATCACCCAAGTGCCAGGCATATATTCTACTTGGTGGTAAGGATACTACAGGGAACCTAAGCAGACATAATTCTTTATAGTCCAGCAGGGGTAGAAATCTATTAATTGAGTAATTTTCCAAATAAATGTAAATATTCAACTATGATCAGTGTTATGAAAATAGGTCTATTGTGCTTTGAGAATACATAAGAGGTACCCTGCCTTATTATATGGGGGTTAGGAAATATTTCTTAGAGGAGGCGACATTTGAGTTGAGATCTAAATGATGGGTAGGAATTACCCAGGTGTAGAGTGGAAAGGATGGGTGAAGGTTGTGAGCAATAAGGAAATGTTCCAGGAACCAAAGGATGGTTGAGAATGGTGAAGTGTAGGGGGAGATTAGTCCCTAAAAGAGACCAGTGAAGCACGGTCTTTCATCTACAAAAAATGGAAAGCATTTAATATTTTTTAAACAAAGGAGCAATATGAACAGTTTCTATTTGTAAAACATCACTCACTGTGCAGTGTAAGAACGAGTTCACAGTGGGAAATATGGCTGTTGGGAGGGCAGTTAAGGGATGACTGCCGTGGTCCAGACCATTCATGATAGACGGCTGGAGTGGGACTGTAACAGTAGAGACTAGACTGTACAAGAGTTTATGCTGCATTTTGGAGACAGAACTTGCAGGACATATTGATGGATTCACGCGTCCCTGTGTAGAAATGAAGTGAGGAATGGTAGATGATTTCTGGTCTCTGGTTTGGGTAGCTGTGTGGATGACAGTGTTCAATCAGAAGGCTGGGGGAGAAGCAACTCTGGTTAGTTATATCCTAACATTAATACAATATAATAATGTGTTTCCATTTCAGGTAAAATTCAGATCTCCTAAATTATTATCATGACTTTTTTAAAATTTGGAAACAAGTCATTTGTGAAAAGTGTATTTGTGAGTCATTTGATAATGTTGTTAGAAGTACTTGTGGACAAAGCTAGAACTGCCTTTGCAAGAAGAGACCTATTGTAAAGATGGGCAAAAGGAGGCTTACAGTTGTGAGTGCATGAAACACAGTTTAATCTGGTATTAATTATTGTATTATTTTTCATGCAAGCAACTGTAAGCCTACTTTTGCCTACTCTGTAATTATATAGAAAAGTGTAGAACAAAAATGCAAAAGGAAGTGGGAATTTAAGTCTCACGATGACAGAGGTATGTGTGCGGGTGTGTGCATGTGTGTGCTTTGGCTGTATGCTGGAAT
>VMDR010026842.1:0-13832 GCA_007922815.1 Macrotus californicus
CTCTGTAAGTATTATGAACCAGTAACATTAATCACAATAAATGATTGCTTATGTGTTTAGAAGATTAAATTATATTTAATAATATTTTTATCACATGACATATATACCTAAACATGAACTGATATTAAAATAGCTTGTTTTTATGTTTATGGGTAAACATAGTTAAATTACGGAAAATTTATTTAAATAGAATTAATTGATTATTTAAAATAGCCATATTTCTACTCAGTGACATAACATTAGTATTAAAACAACTTCAGGTAATTCATTTAACATTGATTAAAATAAGTCAGATCATTTATTACAAACAATTATTTAAAATAAAATTATATTGATAGGGAACTTTGTTTTCTAAAATGTTCTCCCATTAAAATAAGTTATTTTTACATTATCATATTGTGTAAAGTTGTACTTATTAAATACTTACAGAGGAAATGAATAGTAATAATAGGTTTTATATGCAGACAAGGCCATTGAAACTTAAAATAGAGAATGATCTTTATATATTAAAATTGTTTAAGGAACAAAAGCTCTTTCCTCTACCGTATTCAGCCATCTCTATTATCTGTGATTCTTCAGCAATTGAAGCAGGTTTATTTTCCTCTTTGTTCCTGCTTGGAATGCTCGAACAATGCTGGAGAATTGAACTGAATGGGGTGTTTCATCCTTCAAAAGCTTTCAAGTTCTGTGTACCAATTAGCAAAATACAGTAAAGGTTTAAACTGTTAATAGCCACAACATCTTTGATGCATAGATGTGTCTAAGCTGGTGCTGTGTGACAGTCTCCATTGTGTCTCTTTTAAGGACAGTCACTGGGTCACTTCTTTTCCTGCTTTCCTACCTGCTGTGTATGGAGATTGTGGAGTCCTTGACACTTGCTTTCCAGAACCTAAAACTCTTGCATGTTATTTATACAGGAGCCTTGGCTCTCAATAAAGTAGCATCGAACATACTGTATGTGTTTGGGTGTTACATTGGTTTTGTCACATTTCAGTGATTATACAGTTTATATGTGAAAACACATTATTTTTCTCTAATGAATTCAGTTTGTAAGCTGTATATGATCTCCCTGGAAACTGGTTGTTTCATTTTATTCATTTAACTCAATGTAATTATAAACAAATCTTCAAAGTTTATATCAGAGTATGTAGATATCTGGTGCTTTATTTTATACTGTATTTGAATGTAGGTTGGTTTTTATGTTGTTTCTTTCTTTAGTAGTAGAAAAAGAGTATTTTTAGGTATATAGCTTTTTTAATTGGCCGGCTTGCCAGATGGTTTCAGAACTCAAGAATTCATCCAAATAGCACCTTGAACCTGTTAAAAGCTTCATGTCCATCATCATATAGTAACTTTTTAATGAAGGCAGGGGTGAGAGGAAGTGAAGAACACAGTACCATCTTTTGGTGACAGTCATTTTCCTCTTTCTATCATGTGTCTCTGGGAAGGTAGAAGGCAGGTCTCCGAATCTGAGACTGGCAAATGTAGATTCTGTTTCTGTGTTCTCAGGCTCACTTCTCTGATGTCTGTGCTATCAGCTACCCCGCCCCCCCCCACATCCGAGCTTGCAGGTAATGTCCGTGCTGTACAGCATGAGGGAGTTCAGGAAACAGGGCAGTGGTGAGGGGCTGTGCCGAGCGTGGTGTGCAGTGCCCCCCGAACTCTGCCTCTCCACCAGGCGTGCTTCTCAAGAAATGTGTGAACAGGCTCTTTGTTCAGTTTTTGGTGCATGCCTGATACTTGACTTCTTTCAGTGGTGAGTGTATTGCTTATTAGTTAATTAGGATTTTTTTATTTTAATGCCTCCAATAAAAATAATAGTAAAAATGGTCTTGACTTTCTCTGAGCAACATGTACGACACAGAGATACCAAAATGTTGCTCCAAAAGCACTACTTTAAATTCAGGACCCAAGGGTCTTATTGGTATACTGATTTGTATCTACTACAATGACTGCTGAGTCTATAATGTTATAATTAAAACCTATCAGCCAAAAAGATTTTTAACCCTAATTGAGCAGTTTGAGATTTGACATTCACAACAGTAAGATAAGGTCCTGGCGTAGTCAGCATCAGGATGTGTTAAACACTCAGAAATGGCTGATGTGGCTTCCGCCCAGAGTGGTTAGAGATTTAAACTGCCCCCATGACAGGCTCTAGTCCGTGCGGATCCTGCCAGGATGTGTTTGCTTGTTTTTACTACTCCTTATTATAACACAGAATATCACTGTCCTTTTTCCTTTGTTCAGTCACCCGAGCACCTGCTTTGCGCTCTGGGGATTTAGCAGTAACTAAAGAGAGCATCATTGCCCTGAGAACCTATGTTTCTCACGTGTGAGCAGATGCCAACTGTATTTGTGGATCGTTAAAATACTTCATGGATTAATGTTATAGAAGAGAATCAAGCACACGATGGGATGGAGAGTAGGTGGCAGGGTTGGATGTCCCAGGGATCTTTTACGGGGCGGTGCAGGAAAGAGATCTTGAGAAGGTGTGCTGTGTGAACTAAGGTCTGAATGGTGAGCAGGAGCCAGTTATGTGACAATCCCAGGTAAGAGTGTCCTAGGAAGAGGGGAAAGGTAATGCCACAAAGTGCAGTGTGGCTGGTAGTGCTCGGAGGACAGGGAAAGCTGTGACAAATGAGAAAGGGGGAGAGCTGTGACCTACTGGGGAAGGAGGGGGCAGCAAATGAGGCTGATCAAAGAGGTAGGCCGGGGGCGCAGCAGGTAAAATTTTCACTCCAGTGCCTTTTTTTAATGTTCGTGGAATAATGTTTATAGTTTTCTGCAAGTGACTACATTTTTAACAACTACTTTTTAAAAAAGGATCCCAGGTTTTGTTTTTGTCTTTGCATTTTAGATTTTACAGATGGTATAACAATTCAGTGATTCTTCTATTAAAGAAACTTCTGATTTTGAAATTGCTTTTTGGTAAAGGTCATATTGGGACCTGGAATATTGAATTCACCTCCTTCTTGTAATCTCCCCTCTCCATGGCTCTCCTTTCCTCACCACCACCACCACCACCACCACCACCCCCCAAAGGATGGAAAGTCGGTGATTTGTCATCAAGGTAAAGAAAGAAAAGAAACTGGCTGAGCTGCTGTCCTCCAAGTTGGTGCTGACAAAGTCACAAATGTGTTGAAGCTTCTGCACCTTGCTCCGCTCAGCCAGGCCCACGGCCTGGTGGTGACAGCTGTGTTTCACCTTGACTGGACTCTCCTTGGACTCTCTGCCTCTCTTTTCACCCTCTTTCTCCGCTGCTTGGAGTTTGTCTCTCCATCTTTGTGACTCTCTTCCTCTTTTGCTGACAGCGTGGCTGACCGACATCTGTCTTTCAAGCTGCTTGTGTTGCCCCCACCCCTTCAGCCCTCCCTTCCAGCAATGGGCTCCTTCTCGTCCTGGTCCCTGTGCCAGGTTTTTGGCTGTGCTCATGTTTTTACTCCCTTGGTTCTTCCCCTTTTCCCCTTTTCCCCTTTTCCCCTTTTCCCCACACTTCTGTAGCTTTTGTCCTTTCTTCTTTCTTTCCTCCTCTCCTCCCAACAGGATGCAAGACCTACATCAGGAGGAGAGACAGAGCTGGCCCTGCCCTCTAACTGCATTTTCCCTCAGGCCTTACTTCCTCGTGGGAACATGCAGGGCTTCTGAAGACATTTACTAATTGGAAAAAGAAGTGCTACGATTTAAACATTATATTAGATTATCTGTGATTGAATCTGAATTAATTGAGAATACTGTTCTGACTCATTTGCTATTCAGATGCTGGGTTCTAGGGGATCTTGGAGCGAACATTGGCCCTAATTACAGAGGTCTTATGTCCAGTGCCCTCCGTGTCTGTGCTCGTGTGTGTGTGTGTCGTTGACACCCAAGTGTGTCCTGTCACTGGGCTTCTCCGACAGCACTTCCCTAAGTCGTTCACGACACTGCTCCCAGCACGGGTTCTGGCAAACCGGCTGTGTCGGTGTTGTGCTGTATAGTGATCATTCCAACGAGGACATGTTTTTAGTCACTTATAGCCTATTTTTCATGGTGGGAATTTTAAACTCTCACTCTAAAGGAGTTGGCAGAGGCCTTGTTCATATTATTATGTGATATTTGGTCGTTAAACTGTATATAATTAAAATTTTATTTACTCTTTTTAATAGTAAAGCATGCATATTGTAGAAACAATGATTTAAAAATGGCAAAGTATAGAGAAAATTAAAATCACCTTGGATTTCATAGAGTTGGTGAATTTACTTCTTTTTTATATGAATACTTAAACACACCAACTTCCAAAATATTTATATATAACACAAATCATACTTCATACTTTGATGTCCTGTTTTTGTACTTTATTTGAACTGTATTGTGAATATTTTTATCTCTAAAATTATTCAAAAACATAATTGTAAGTGGCTATATAATTTCCCATTGTATGGCTATGTCATAGTAACATTTATTGTTATACAGCAGATTGTTTACATTTTTTCACAATAATCTGTGCTGCCGAAGCCAGCACATTTTTCACAAATATATACAATGTTAGAATGGACATCTTTGTGCTTGAGTCAGACCTTCAGTATCATCTTGTTGTGGGATTGACTCCTTGAAGTGGGATTGTTAGATCAGATGGCTTAGTGCTAACACTAAAACTTCCCTTGTAGGGACAAGTGGTGGAGGAGAGTGCCTCTAGCTAACCCGCGTGATTTTAGAGGTACGGTCCTTCATAGCCTGTGCTTGTTTTCTAGTGCGTGTGGTCCGGTTCCGTGGGTGCCTTTCACACTCTGACACGTTGGTGCAACACATTCTCCTTACTAGGTTAAGACCATACATCTAGGGATTAAAAAATAACAAAGCACGTAATACTTAAATGATGTAGCATCGATGTAGAAAGTACTTGGAAGCTTAGTTCATTCAGGGGATCGCCATTATGAACGTAGATACCATTGCACCGTCAATGAGTGGATGTGTAGGTGATGAGATTTCTATCATAAATACTGAAAACATTGGGCCAGTGCATAGCAATTAGTACCACTACTGTCATCCCATTACTGTGACTTCATAGTGCGTTGTAACAGAGTTGTCAAACACAGCGTGTATCTGAGGAAGCTATGAAACAGCCTCCCGATTGTGTCAGTCTGTGTGCTTCCTTCTTGTTGCAGGTTCTCCAGAGCCAAGCCAGGGGGTCATGCACCAACCCATCCACAATACTCCCTCGTTTACTTGCTGAACTACCTCACACTGACTTCTGATTTAATGCAAGCACAGCCAACAACACACTCTTTACGACTGCACTTCTGAAATTTCTTGAGACTTTTATTGAATGGCCCACGTTGTAGTCTATCTGGATTAATGTTCCATGTACACTTGGAAAGAATGTGCATTTGCTAGTTTTGGGGTTCTGTACATTTCAGTTAAGCTTTAAGTTGGTTAATAGTGCTGTTCAGATTTTGTTATCTTTGTATACTTTCCTTCAGCCGGAAGAATTTCATTTAACGTTTCTCGTAGAGCAGGTCTCTTGGCGAAATCTCAGAACTTCATTCTACCTGTAAATGCCTTGCTTTTGCTCTGCTTTTGAAAGCTCATTCTGCCGTAACAAAGTGCCATAAACTGAGTGGCTTAGCAGAGATTTATTTTCCCATCATTCTGGAGGCTAGGAGACCAAGCTCCGGTTACCATCATGGCTGGGTGCTGGTTAAGTCTGTCTCTCTGGCTGGTTGACTGCTGCCTTATCCTTGTGCCCTCAGGTGGCTGGGGGCAGGGCAGACTAGCGCTCTAGTGCCTCCTTACAGAGGCGCTGATCCTATCATAAGGAGCCCTTGTCGCGACCTCTCTGACCCTAATTGCTTCCCAAAGGCCCTATCTTCAAATAGGGTTATATTGGGGGTGAAGTCTTCAATGTATGAATCTGGGGGTGGGGGAGCACTAAATGTTATGGAAGTTAGTGCATAACAGCCTTTTTATTGGATATAGAATTCTAGGTTGAAGGTTTTTGTTTTAGCACTTATAAGATGTCCTTCCGTTTTCTTTAAAAAATGTGGTAAATAGCCCTGGCTGGTGTGGCTCAGTGGATTGAGCACCGGTCTGCAAACCAAAGGGTCGCTGGTTCGATTCCCAGTCAGGGCACGTGCCTGGGTTGTGGACCAGGTCCCCAGTAGGGGGCATGTGAGAGGCAACCGTACATTGAAGTTTCTCTCTCTTTGTCTCTCCCTTCCCCTCTCTGTAAAAATAAATAAAAATAAAATCTTGAAGAAAATTGTGGTAAATATATATAACAAAATTTACAACTCTATCCATTTTTAAGTGTACAATTCAGTGTCATTAAGCACACGATGTTGTGCAGCCATCACCACTGCCCATTTCCAGAGCTTTTTAATGATCCTAAACAGAAACTTGGAACACATCAAACAGTGACTCCCCATTACCTTCTTCTCCCCAAACCTGGGAATGTTTGTTATACCCTCTGTCTCTGAATTTCCTACTCTAGGTGCCCCACGTAAGCAGAATCATACTTTATTTGTCCTTCTATGACTGTCTCGATTCATTCAGTGTAGTACTTTCAAGGTTCATTCATATTGTACGTGTCAGAGTTTAATTCCTTTTTAAGGTTATCTAATATTCTATTGCATGTGTATGCCAGATTTTTTCATCCATTTATCCATAGGCATATGTGTTATGTCTACCTTTTGGCTGTTGTACATAATGTCACTGTACAAATATCTGTTCTAGATATTCCCCTTCCCCTCCTCTGATTCTTTTGGCTGGCCAATCGAATCAGTAGACAGAGCACAAGAGAAAATCAGGTTTAGGTCATGCACATTGGAAGCCTTCGTATATGAGAAATCAGAGACCCCCCACATACCTGAGAGGTTCAGACAAAGAGAGAGGGATGGAGGTATATAAGACACCCTGAGCTAGGGTGAAGTCAGGTGCTTTGGGGACTTCAAAAGGTCATTGCAGGGTGATAAGAAGAGCAGACATTTAGTAAATAGAGGTTTGCCCTGCCTGGTAGATAGGTCAAAAGTTATCTCCGATGATCATGGACAAAGCCTCCAGTTAAGTTCCAGGAAGTTTAATGGAGAAGTTTCTCCTGAGCCTGAAGCTAAAATTGCCTTTAGTTCAAAGTAATCTGCATACCACTGAGGTATGTCTTGGGGTGGCTTATTCTGAACCCCTACAACTACAGTAGGAATCTGGAAATGTTTGCCACTCGCAAACAAAGGGATTGTACATCTGCGTGATGTTCTGGAGTTACCGTGTACTTTGAGCAGTCAGTTAGATTTAAGGTACTACCTTTTCGTGGCTGTTTCTTCTGCTAGCAGCTCCTATAAAGGAACATTATGTTATTTGGGTCAATTTTGAGGAAATGTGTTAACTTTTTATATGACTCTACAAGTCAAAAACCAGACTCATTCTCTTCTTTGTAGTATGGAAGTGTACACTAAATAAGTTCAAGCCAGTTAGTATATGCCTGTTTCTCTGTGCCTTGAGAGGATATGGGAATTTGGCCAACATTGTGGGCGGCAACATAAAATTTTACCACCCATTTAGAAGGCAGTATGGTAACATGTCAGGGACCGTGGAAATACGTGTAACCTTCGACTCAGTTAATTTAATCCTCAGTGACCAACCTTAAAGGAATTAATTAGATTACTGAGATTTCATTGCCGTAGACTCTGTATTTAAAAAGGAATAATAGCAAAATAATTTGATGTTTCAATAATAAGGACTAGGCTAAGAAATTATGTCACATCAACTTAATAGATGATTAACAAGGCCATTAAAACAAGAAATACGAAGACTTGGGTGACTACGTGCAGAAGTCAGTGATGGTGATACTTGAAGATAGTGCAGAGGAGCTTTATCATATGGATATGTACGTGGATAATTATTGGTGATTAATAAGGGTAAGAGAACAGTTGCTAAGGTGTTAAGCATATAGATATATTTTTAAAATTTCTCTTTAATATTGTTACAATGTTTTAACAGTATCTTTTTAAGACAATAAGTATTCTGAAAGAATCGTCTGTCTCCGTCTTTGGTCAGGTATCTTCTGATACGTTTTCACCTTTAAAACCAAGTGCATGGCATTTATCATATTTTCCTGTATATCCTGACTTAGTCCTTCCAAACGGTGCCATCCTGTAGGTTTTGTTGGACACTTTTTAGAGAAGGACACGGAGCCTTTTCAGTACCGCATAGGTGGCAAATGATGGAGCTTGGGTTCCCCCAGATTTGTCTGACCCTTACTTCCTCGCTCTTAGTATTGTATGTCATAGCATGATCATTTAGTCGCCCCCACGTCCCCTCCTGTGGGCGCACCAATTACAGACCTCTGAGATTCGGGAATAGTGCCTTTACGTCATCCCCTGCAGCCCCTGGCACAGCTGGCCTGGCAGAGCAGTGTCTTTCAACTTGAACTGAAGTGAACCAAGGTAAATTGTACCTGTTCCTGCACACTTAGGAGTGTCACAGGGTTTGCAGTATGTGGTCATATACTTATTAAAGCAAATACGTTTATCAGATATTGTACTCAGTGGTTTTGACATATGTCAAAAACGGAATATCCGCTCTTATTTAAAAAGAAAAGCTAGATTTTTCTCTCCTCCAGACTTGAAGCGACTTACAAAATTGCAAAATTCTTTTTTGTACTTTAACTACTAACTCATATTTTTCAAAAGAGATTTTCTGCACCTGACACCAACTTTTTATTACTTATTTAGTCCTTTTTAAAAAGTTCTGTAGTACTTTTCATGACAATAGAGGTCATGTCTGTACTGTGGAGCATTGTGCCCAGCGTCTAATACATCAGTAGGTGCTGAAAAGTGGGTTGGATTACTGAGATACATTCTCTTTAGTGTGCAAGATTAGCATTTTACAGGCATTATTTAGTCCTCGTTACACCTGGTTTCATTGATCTTATCGGCGATGACTTAGGAGAAGCCTTCGTGTGCCCAAAGCTGTGAGGTGGGGTGGTCGCTCGGTTTTGACTCAGCCCGTGCGTGCAGCTCCTGCCTCAGCCCATCCTGCGCAGGGCCCACCTGAGGGGAACGAAACTGGTCTGAGGTCGGGGCACAGCGCTGGCCTCTCAGTCGTTTGCTCCCTTGTATGACTGGCGGTGTCATCCACCTGTCTCTCTCTGCCTCGACAACACTCCATTTAAAGCCTACCTGTTGGTTCAAAGACAGCGGTGCCCACATGCAAAGCAGAACGGAAGTCACGTCCCAACGCTGGCTTCATTGTCCGAGTGGGCTCCCAGGTCAGGGTGTTGCTTTAGTGACCCAAACCAGCTCTTCTGGTGCGCCTGTTCCCACAGCCTCGACTGTGTCTGGGTCGCTGTGGCCACTCACTTTTCAGAAGTGTTTCAGGTTCTTTCGTGCCGAGTAAATCCATGCGGTGTGCTGTCAATTTTTTGTGTTTTTCAAACTGTAAGATTTATTTTACAAAATGTCCTTCATTACTTATGAGACCCTTTAATGGGCTTCTTGTGTGAGGCATCCGTAGGGTCCTTAAAGTTTTATTACCCATCTAAGATTGTTTTTCTCTCAGCATCTTTCATGGTGGAAGTAGAATATAAATGCAGTCATCACATTTAAATAAGTTCAGCTCTAAAGTAAAGTTAAACACATAATTGATAACCGATAGCCTTCAATAGACCGAGGTTCTATAAGCCATATTTGTAGTGTTCCAATATATGCTTTATTAAAATCTCTTTTTTTAGATTCCTTTTTATGGAATGTATTGGGGTGGTACTGGTTAACAAAATTGTACAGATTTCAGGCACACAATTCGACTGATCTGTAGTAACAAACAATTTAGTGAACTCATTACCAAAAATGCCTGGTAAAAGTTTGGCTCCTTTGAGTGTGTGGAGGGACCTATCAAGAATTTACCCAAAGTGGCAAAACCCTTTCCCATTTATTTCTCTTTAGGACAAGTGTGAACTATTAAGGTTAAGTGGGTGGGGCAACCAGAAGTAATTACTAAGGCCAGTGGTATTTTTGTGGTTTTGATAAAGGCAGAAGCTAATGATTTAGTTTTCATTTAAGTGAAATAGTGCCAAAAAGGAGGTTCCTGCAGAGCAGCTGCACTCCCTCAGTGTTGCCCTAATTTACCAAAGACACAACTGCCACAGACAGAACTCTCGCGCTTGATACATGGCCACAGAAGTAAGCAGGCCTTTGTGTGCAGGCCTGCAGAAGAGCTCCTTTATACAGATCGACGGGCAGATGACGGACAATGATGAAAATTTGATTCTTTGAAGTCATAATAGTCACTGAAATGTGTGAAATTCTGGTATTGAAAAGAGAGCGGCCAGCAAGACTCTAAATCCTGGGTGGCTGCAAGGCGCTTGCTGGGAGGTTTGTCTGCATTTTGACACCAACTTCCCATTGCTTGTTCCCTGCTTCCTTTGTTTAAAAAAAAAACTGGAATTCACACAAGATGAATGGGAACAGTTGATAACCGAATCATACAGTTTTTATGTGGAAAACTAATATTTCGTAATGAAAATTGGTATTTGAAAGAATAAAGTCCGTTCACATATACTGGCATACACTTTCTTAAAGGTTTTTAAAATTTCTCTTCCCCTGAGGCACGCTTGTGACCGGCAAGACAGGCCTTCACTTCAGCGCCCCCAGAGTTACAGGCTGTGGGAGAGCTGTCCCCGAGAGCGGGGCAGGCCTTCGGAACTGTTCTGTACGTCTGCTCAGCAGCAAATTCCACGGGAGGGCCCTTTAATCTCAGAATCACGATTCATTACCACTTTAAAAATGGCATATTTACATGAGATTGTGTTTCTGTTCTATTAAGGTAGTGACATTATTTAACACTAGGAATACAGGTTTCATATTTCACCCAACACTTAAAAATTCAAAGTTTTAAAATTCAATACATCTTGTGTATATGTAAAATAACTTGCTTTATTAGAATTTACAGATAATTATTAACTGGTGAGTCTTGAGGTGCTAACATGATTTCTTATACCTTATCGGATTTAACTTATTGTAATCCTAGGAAATTTATGAATATTTATAAATTTTCTGTTTTACCAGTAAAATGAGATCTGTAGAAATGCAATATTGACACCTTCAGAACATTTCTATCTTTTTAAGTAGGTTTTTAAAAAATGTCAGATATTCCCTAGATTGACACAGAAGGGAAATCTAGAGAGACTATTATTCAATACAGTTTAGATGCAGATTTATTTTGCAGAAGCTGAGTCACAGGTAGGTCAGTGAGAACTTTGTAGTTCAAGTGTTACTTTGTGTCAGTGGAGCCCGGAGCCCATTGAAATGTGCCTGGAGGACAAGTTCTTCCCTGGCAAGGAGGCTGTGGGGATGAAGCGGTAACAATAGAGTGTGGCAGTGCGTGCTCCAGTGTGAGAAATCAGTTCGTCTAGACCGAGTGTGCGCCTGCGGGGCCTGGGCCTGTCAGCACTCTGCCCTCCGTGTCAGACATGGGAGAGGTGCCAGCCTTTTCACTGCCCGCAGCCGCGCAGTGGGGGCAGCCGCGCAGTGGGGCTGCGCCACTGACCTGCAGGGATTCAGGTCAGAAGAGTGTGGGCTTGAAAACGCAGACCTGCATTTATTCGAAGCCAGCTTTAACTTGAGGGGGAGGTATCAATGAGTAAATGCCATCATTTTTGGAAGCCAGTGGTTAAAAGTTCAAAATAACAAGAGCAACATTTGGTAGCTTTCTTTAAAGAGATTTTCCACCCTAAAAAACTCATTCCATCCCATTGCACTTTAATGGACAGTACAAATCAGGAAATATGATTTCCATTTTTAAAGAGTTTTTGATTTTTAAATTACTTTGGCACATACATCACACTTACTGAAGTTTATAAAGAAAAAGTCTGTGTCCTGTGCTCTTATGTTCCCGAGGTGACTGGTGTGCCGAGCATGTTTCCCTCCCTGCAGGTCTTACTTTAAAGAGCATCCAGTCATCACCAGTCCCTCTCGGCCAGGGCAGGGGCTGCTGGGGAACTTGGACACAAGTCCGCACCCTGTAATTCTGTGCACACGTATTGTTCCTCTGTACCCCACTGACGCTGTAGCTGAGAAAACAGTACATACATTAATATAAAAATACAGAATGTTGAGTAATGTGTTAATATGACCGATGACAAATGCTACAATGAATTCAAAAGAAGTCAGCATAGAGGACTCCCCAGGAGCTGAGTCCCTTTGGAACTCTTGAGTAGAGGAATATGTTTTAGAAAGTCATTAAATGTAATAATACTGGAAAGCACTCTTCTTTGAAGTTGAATGTGACAATTAAAAATTACCAATTAAAACTTATAGTCATATTTTAAAAAGTACGTACCAGTTACACTCATTCTTTTTTATTTTATCCTACACAAAAAGAAACTTTTTAAAAATGTAGGCAAATACTGCAAGTCCATGTTTGTAAATAGTTATGTGGGGTCATTGTGATAGCGTCTCCACACAGATGAGTTTGACAGAGTGACCACCCTTGTGATGGGTGCAGAGGACTGGTTGTCAGCTAAAATGACTTCAGAGACTGTGTTTGTCATCTGTGGGTAGGAAGACTAGCTGAGTTAGAAACACACGTACCTGCTTTCTCAGTACATATGTTAGTGGTGGGTCCTTAAGCTAAGTCTTCGGTCCGTGGCGTTGATGAGAGAGTGCCACTACAAGTGAGCACTAGCCTTCAGGCCAGAGGCGACGTTACAGGGAAATTAAAACTCACAAAATCGATTAAATTCCCTGGTTTTCACAAGTTTGATATGATCATTTTCATGCTAATTTTGTTCTTTTTAACCATCCACTGATTCATTCATTCGTTTATTTTACTACTATTGTGCAGCGTCTTAACTGTTTGAAAACCCCCTGAGTTACCCCTGACCAGTGTGAGTCTTTTGGTTGGAGCATCATCCTATAAGCGGTTTGATTCCCTATTGGGGCACATGCCTGGGTTTGGGTTCTGTCCTGGTTGGAGCTCACACGTGAGGCTGTGATTGGTGTTTCTCTCCCTCCCTCTCTCTCCCCTTCCCTTCCATTCTAAGCATGTCCTCAGATGAGGATTAAAAAAAAATAATAAATTTTTAAAAATAAATAAAACCCCATGAATTAGACAGTATTATAATAATGTTATAAGGCAACGTTCTGTTTATCTACATGTATACCACATTTTTTAAAATAATTTTTTAAATTTTTCAATTACAGTTGACATACAATTTATAGTTTTAGGTGTACAATATAATGATTATACATTCGTTTACCCTGCGAAGTGATCACCCCCAAAAGTCCAGCACCCATTTGACCCTCCAGACAGTTAGTGCAGTGTCACTGACTGGAGTCCTGGCGCCGCACTTCACAGCCCCAGGACTGGTCTGTCGCTGCCCGTCTGCACTTCTCAGCTCCTCACCGTCGCCACCTTACTTCCTCACCTCCCTCCCAGCCGGCTGCCGTCAGCTTGTTCTCTGTGTCTGTGCGTTTGTTTCTGTTTTGTTGGTTTTGTTTCTGTTTCTGTTTTATTTTAAATTCTACATATAAGTGAAATTGATAGAGGACTCAAGAGTTAAAGAGTTCAGCCTTAGCGGGTAGGCGTTGGAGTGACTAATGCTCGTGGAGAGCTGTCATTCCAGGAACTAGGACGCGTGACCTATGACTCCAGGAGGTCTGACAGCAACCTTCGAGCCCTAGAGGTGTCTGAGCCCTAGTGACCAGGGAGGGAAGCCTGTGACGCACACACAGGACTGTCGGGCAGCAGACAAACACTAGGACTGCGGCTCCTCCCGGATGAAAATTTTCTCAAACCCCCTCCCCTCCTCCCTCCCTTCTCCCTATAAAGAGGTCGGCTGGAGAGGAGATGTTAAGACAGTTATA
>VMDR010026843.1:0-13695 GCA_007922815.1 Macrotus californicus
TTGTACACCGGAAACTAATATAATGCTATGTCAATTATAGCTCAATAAAATAAAGTGCCAGTCCTGTTGGCAGGGAATGCACTTCATGTAGACATTCAGGGATCCAGGCTTTGCCTGTTTTGTGACCCTACCATCTCCCAGAGTAGCGATTTCCAGCTGATGTGCCACAAGAATTTTTAAAACATGCAACACTTGACTATTTAGTCAGGGGCACTGACCTCTTTTCTCTTAAATTGTCAATTAAAAAATGACAACAGCCAACACAACAATAGCCATCCTATGTGAATGAATCAGAATTGTACCTATTTTTTGTCAGATCAGTGAAAAATATATTTTTTGGTGTGCCACAGAATTTTAGTAACTAGTTTGTGTGCTATGAGATGAGAAACCCTGGAAATTACTGCTCTAGAGCCAGAGAGAGAGAGAAAGACTGCCTCCACCTTTAAGAAACCTAAGAAATTCTTCCAGAAAAGGAGACTTTTAAGTGAATTATTCCAAAGTAAAACATCATGATTGATTAGATTGCAGCCAAAGTATAGCTAACACTTATTTATATTGTCTTTCAGGGAGCTTGTATTCTGAATATGCTGAGGGATTATCTTGGTGCTGATACATTTAAAAGTGGCATCGTACATTACCTCCAGAAGTATAGCTATAAAAACACGAAAAACGAGGACCTGTGGAATAGCATGGCAAGTGTGAGTATATTTTTGTGTATCTCTACATTTGGGATTGACAGGCTTATTATTATTTTTCTCATATTAATCACTCTGAGAAGAGTCATGAGGTGTTTTCTACAGAACGGAGAGTGATGTGTATATTTTTGGATTTTAGACTTGCCCTCCAGACACGCAAAGGATGGATGGTTTTTGCTCGAGGGGTCAACATTCATCTTCATCCTCAGTAAGTTTATACATCTGTACATGTTACCCGTCTGCACATTCTTTTACACCATGTCCTTTGAAAGGCTGGCCCTGGGCCAAACTTCGAGGTCCTTGATTATATCACCTGCACTCTTGATAAGACTGCATTTAAACCATACCAGACTGACTTCCTCTTACAATTTAAAAAAAAATTATTTTTTTTAGACAGAAAAGGAGGGAAAGAGAGAGTGAAAAAGAAACAATGATTTGTTGTTCTACTTTTATGCATTCACTGATTGCTTCTCGTATGTGCCCTGGCCGGGAATTGAACACACAATCCTGGTGTATAAGGACAACACTCTGACCAACTGAGCTACTTGGCCAGGGCGGCTTTTATCATTTTTACAAAATTATCTACAGTAGGCAGTTGCACAACCTTCTTCAGTAACACGTCTCATTGATACTAACTCCTTCAGCTTCACTCCCCCTAAAGCGGTGAAGTTATGACAGGTTTCTGTGGGAGATTAGGGCTTTATCAGTCAGGTGATGTCAGTCATTTTCACAGCGCTTCACTCGTAAGGAAACAAATAATGGCAGCAAGCGTTCTGGAGCACTTAGTACATGTCAGCCATGTGTTAAGCACTGATGCGCATTGTTGCCTTGACTCTTCACAGTAAGCCTATGAGTGGGGTACTCTTATCCCTATTTTTACAGATGGGAATATAAAGTCCAAAGGCATGTGGTTAGTAAATTGCAGAGCTGAGATTTGAATTTGGATCTAAATCGTGTTTTTAACTGATAAACTATACAGAGTACATAACGCCTGAATCACAAAACAGTCTACGTCTCTGTTTGTCTGGACTTGCAGCATATTTTCAGAGCAGCTGTGGATCAGTCTGGAGGTCTAACAGAATTTTACCCACTGTGTTTTTGTTTTCTTGGCTGTTTTGTTTTTAGAGATGGCTTCATTCAGGAGTTTGTAGATTTGTTCTATAGTAGATTTTATCCTTTCACTAGCTTTTAAATATTTCTTAAAAGTTTTTTTAATATCAAAGAATATATCCTGTTTTGAGTTCATGATTGTTTGTCCAGTGTGGCCCATCTGGGTGTTGCCCCTTGGGAAGTCCAGGCTCCTGACTGAGCATGGCTCCTCGCCTTGCTTGTCTGAGAGCCCGCGTCATGAAGGAGGTGTTGAACACCTGGCCACTTTCCCTTCTCTCCTTTCGTTCATATGCCTATTTTGTGCTGGGTGCCAAGCTCAAGGTACCCAGTAGAACTAGGCCTGGTACCTGTTCTCACGACACACATATGTAGAGGAAGCAAATGAGGAGGGAACAGTCAGCACTTTAATAACCAGCATGCTGTGGTTGGAGACAGTGGGGGAGGGAGTGGAGGGAAGGCTGAGGAAGAGCCTCACAGAGCAGGTGGTCAGCAGGTAGCAGCTCTGTGTGTGAGGGCAAACTTGGGTTCCGTCTTGTCTGGGAGTTGGGCCTAAGTGGGTCGTACATCTGTCCTGCTCTGTGTCATCCAGCACTGGAAACAGGAAGACCTCGACGTGAAAGCCATGATGAACACCTGGACACTGCAGCAGGGCTTCCCCCTGATAACCATCACCGTGAGAGGGAGGAACATACACATGAAGCAAGAACCCTACCTGAAAGGACACACCGCCGCCCCAGAATCTGGGTAAGGTCCACTGAGAACAGCTCATTTCTTTTTATCCTTACTTCTAGGCTAAAACCTTATTTTTGAAATAGTGCCCTTCTCTTTATGGCTAAAACATTTCAATCAAATTTATGTATCCTATAAAGTTGAGTTATACACCATCATCTCCCCAAGAGGATGAAGGTGGCTCTGAACCTTGGTTCATCTCAGCGAAACTGATGTATAATTATTTTAACATTCTCATGTATTGTAGTTTGATAGGATGGTGATTTCTAGTTACTGGCTTGAAGTAAGCTCCAATCTAAGTAACCATCACTAAATTACAGTAGTGTCTGGAAATTATGATTTCCTGGGGATCATGAAAGACTCAATTCTTTTCTTTTGGAAGTCTGAGTTAGATCCTGGAACTGATTTGTCAGCTTAACACCACAGAAAGACATCACTGGAAATGACACACTGCACCTTGATTGACCCTAGATGGACATTATTTAAAAAAAAATTTATTTCAAAAGAAGTTTAGACTTAATGAAGAAGTTGCGGAAGTACACAAAGAATCCCCATATATTTTTTACCCAGATATACGTTAACTATTTGCCACATTTGCTCTATTTCTCTCTGCGTGTATGTGCTGTGTGACTGTGAACATATTTTTAACTACTTGAGAGTAATTTGGAGACACGATGCTCTTTTACCCCAAAGCAGTTTAGTGTGGTATTTTCTAAAAAAAAACAGGAGCATTTTATATAACCACAGCACAATTATCAAAATTATGAAATAAACTTGATACAATGCTATTACCTAATCTACAAACTTTATTCAGATTTTTCCAATTGTTCTAATAATGTCTTTGTAGCAAAAGGAAAAAGTTCTGGTTCAGACAGCATTCAATATTAGGATCACATTGCATTAATTGTTACATTTCCTTCGTCCTTTTTCTATGAAACTGCTCCTCGAGCTTTGTGCTTCTTGACTTTGACATTTTTGAAGAGTACAGGCCATTTATTTTATGTGATGTCCTCCAATTTGGGTTTTCTGCTGTTTCTTGATGATCACATTCAAGTTATGCATCATTAGCAGGAATGCCATAGAAGCGATATGTTCTTCTTAGTATATAATGCAGGAGGTACATGTCAGTTTGTGCCATTACTGGTGGTCACAGTTTTTAGGCTCGGCCCCTCTGATCTCCCAGCCAATCACTGTAAGGGCTTACCTGAGCCCAAATTCCTAACCCTACTAAAGGAGCCTAAGAAGGATGAATAGTGCCCCAAAACAGGGTGGGAGTGTTTTGTTCTCTTGGCTTTGGCAGCTGTGATACCATTGTTTCCTAAACTAGCCAGTGCCTGGCACACGATAGGTGCTTTAATAACTGCTTGTGCAGTTGAACCAACAGAACAGCAATCAACCCCCTTTCTTTCAGGTACCTGTGGCACGTGCCATTGACATTCATCACCAGCAAATCAGACTCAGCCCACAGATTTTTGCTGAAGACAAAAACAGGTAATTTGTTGTGGAAATAACTAAGTGAATGCCAGAAGGAACTATGGAAACAGGATTTAGATACCACCTTTCTTTTGCTATTTATCTTGGTTAAAACAACAAAAAAAAAGGATCATGTCAGTCTTTGGCTATCTTCAGCAAATCTCTGGCTTTCGTTTTCTAGTGAAGTGTCTAGGTTTGAAAGTGCTGTCTGGTTGCAGAAAAGGCCAGTATCTTGCCAGACAGAGATTAAAACAGTTGAGTTATGTAATGCTGTAAAGAAGGGATCACTGATAAAAATTCCCCTTCACTTTGTTCACATTGCTGGGTTATATCGAATGTATGGCCTGAAACGTGGCCATTCTTCTCACAGGTCTATAAATCTCAGAGAACTGGTGTCTAAAACTAGTGTTGGCATTTGACTATTGGGATGCTGTTTTCTGGTCTCTAAAAGAAACAGGTTCAGTATGAAGCTCATTTCAGGATTAAAACTGTTCAGTATTAAATTTGCCTTTAGTTTCATGGTCCAGTCTCTGATCAGAAAAGCTTTCATCTGTCAAGAGAGAAAATGGAGCTATGATTTATTTTATTTGCTCTAGATGTGCTCATTCTCCCAGAAGAGGTGGAATGGATCAAGTTTAACGTGGGAATGAATGGCTATTACATTGTGCATTATGAGGATGATGGATGGGATTCTTTGACTGGCCTTTTAAAAGGAACACACACGGCAATCAGCAGTAATGATCGGGCCAGTCTCATTAACAACGCATTTCAACTTGTCAGGTAATACAAGCTTGGTTTACTTCTGAAGGCAGCTGTTATCACTCAAATTCTTGATTTCTAAAGAACAAAATGATTGATTGCTAATAAGAAGTTGAAGGGTGTTTTCCCCTAAATTCTTCTGAAAATCCAAGGTTGCTTTTAGCTTCATGGTTAACCTCCTGTCTGTGTTTGCTGAGTAAGGTAAAGGAAGGAATCTGTATTTTAATCTTTTTCTTTAACAACTAAGATCACATGGAGGCAAAAGTGTAGAAAATCGGGAGACCACCCTGGAGAAGCCCCTGGCCAAGTTCTGAAGCCTGGTGCTACAGCTCCCTCTGGCCTTTAACAGATCAGGTTTCTCCCCAGCCCCAGCCACTGGGTCTTTAACAATCTTGCAGCCTCCTCAGAAGAATGAGTGGCCCAGGCCCAAGTTGTTCGCATTGCATTTCTTGGGTTAAAAGAGGGTTTCCCCCAACCCCACCCTGCACCCTGCACCCCCAGGTGGATCCCTGGACTTCACAGCATCTTTATAGAATGCAGCTCATAAAATGCTGACCAACCAAATGACCTTTGAGTTGTGGAGGGCAGTGTGTACTCTAAATTTTTGCCCCATGACAACAATTTATAAGAAAATGGTCCGAAAGCTTAAAAATGCACTCTTTCAGAATTTCGGCAGAAGTCCTATGGCAAATCACCCAGGCAGAAAGGAATAATTGATAATTTTCCTCATTCCCCATGTCCCTCTGCTCTAAATGTCAAGTATTTCCTTCCCTGGACCTCTTGAGGAGACAAAAAGCAATGGAGGATGAAAATAGGGCCAGCTTAGCTAGCTGTTTCGGCATGCCTAAAAATACTCCCCTCTGTGGGATACTACTGCTTAAATCTTAAAGGGTTTTGTACTTACATGAGTGTGAATCTTACAAGTGAGGCTTTTTTAAAAACATTTTATTTATTTATTTTTAGAGAGGGGAAGGGAGGGAGAAAGAGAGGGAGAGAAAAATCGATTGGTTGCCTCTTGTATGTACCTGGACTGGGGACCCAACCCACATCCTAGGCAAGTGCCCTGACTGGGGATTGAACCTGTGATGTTTTAGTTCTCAGGATGATGCCTGAACAACTGAGCCCACCAGTCAGGCACCGCTGAGGCTTTTAACACCAACCCTCTATAATGAAGGCTTTGTATCTATATTCAATTTCTTTTTGGAATGGAGAAGAGGATGTGTTGACTCCAGAGACTCATACCACTAATTGGGTGGCAATCTCTCTTACTAGGCTTCCCATAGGGTCTTTGATCAAAATCCCCATCTTACCCTGGCAGTTCAGCACACAGTCCAGTGCTTCACAGAGGGACAGACACATGCTTGCATTTTGTCTTAACCACAAGTTAGCCCTAGCTCTGCTGTTGTTTGCGAAACCTCCTCTACTGTGTAAACATGTCAGATACTGCGTTATGTGCGACAGAAAAGGTGTAATATAAAGATCCTTTTTACAAGGGGCATTCACAATGGAATCTCTCATGAGGTTGTTACAATATCTTTTGAAACAGAAGGTTGATTTCCTGGATTTTATTTTAAACTGATAACCATGGTGTATCTCCTGAACAGCATTGGGAAGCTACCAATCGAAAAAGCCTTAGATTTAGCCCTGTACCTGAAACATGAAACTGAAATTATGCCTGTGTTCCAAGGTTTGAATGAGCTGATACCTATGTATAAGTTAATGGAGAAACGAGATATGAATGAAGTGGAAACGCAATTCAAGGTAAAAACCTGAAGTAAATTAGGTAGTTGCACAAGTGGTTTGCTTTTATGTGGGTGTGGAAGAATTCTTACTGTTGTGGATGTGTCTTGGTATATATTAAAGAAAAGTAAATCCAAATTAACTCAGTATTTGGATTGACTAGCAAAGATAATGGTTTTATTTTAGCACTAAAAATAGACATGGTACTGTGCTATTTTATACTTAATTTTCATGGATTCTTCTTCCCTTCTTTGTGCAAATTCTTTATTTCATTTTACTTCTGTATTATGATGGTTGCTATTAAGATGTTCTGGAACTCAGGTATTTGAAGATGAAGTACAAAATTGTTATTTTTGGCAAATTGTAATGAAGTCCCATTGTATAATTTGCTCTCAAAATGTAGCCATATACACTCTTTGTTTTTAAAGTGGCAGTTTCTCCTGATTTTAAGTAGATAAAGATATATTTTTAAAAGATTGTTATGCAAATACTGAAATAGTTCATTATTTCTTGTTTTTGACCCCTTTTATAATTAAATATAAACAGAACTGCATGGTTTTAAAAATAAAGAGTTGCATTGAGCTTTTACAAATACTCCCCATCACCTGAGTGAGCATTGGGTCACATAAAATGGGAAGGGGCTGGGGCAGCACTGGTGACACTGTGGCTCTCCCCCAGGCCTTTCTCATCAGGCTGCTGAGGGACCTCATTGATAAGCAGACTTGGACTGACGAGGGCTCCGTCTCAGAGCGAATGCTACGGAGTCAGCTCCTCTTGCTCGCCTGTGTGCGCAAGTATCAGCCCTGTGTGCAGAAGGCAGAAAGCTATTTCAGAGAGTGGAAGGAAGCGAATGGGAATTCGAGGTCTGTCCTTACCACACAACCAGTTCCTTCATGTAAGGGCTACCTTTTCTATTTTCCATCACCACTGGGTGCAAAACCAACTATATACAAGCCTCCCCTGTCTCCCTTTTTAGGAAAATAAGTTACTTTTTAAGATTTATCTTTGGATCTCTCAACTTGAAGTCATGTTAAGAGGGAACTTCTGTGCACAAAAATCAAATATCTGGAGAGTCAGAATGGGATTAGAATAATTCCCATTTTATGCAGCGTACGATACAAAACCTTACCAGACAGACAGCTGCCCTGGACAGGAACAGATTCATAAAGTGTGTTAGATTCATAGGTATTTATAAAAGTAGAGTTTCCCATTACATTTTTGAAAAGGCTACTCACAACCTAATTTTAGATATTTTTCTTTGCCTCTTTCAAAAAATTTAACTGAAGAGGTTATTGTTGTTCAGATTTCCAAGTATGCTGCTCTGGTCATGAGGCCAGTTTATTGGTCCATAGTTTGTCACCATTCTGCACCCAGACACAGTCCCCACATCTCAGACTCTCACCGGGTGTGTTCTTTCTCACAGACTGCCCAATGATGTGACCATGGCAGTGTTTGCTGTAGGAGCCCAGACCACTGAAGGATGGGATTTCCTTTACAGTAAATATCAGTCTTCTTTGTCCAGTACTGAGAAAGAACAAATTGAATTTGCCCTCTGTGTTAGCCAAGATAAGGAAAAGCTTCAGTGGTGAGTAATTCATTCATGATCATATGACCAAAGAGAATGAAGTTAGATCAGGTCCTTCTGACACCTATTTTTGCTTTTTTGGCCTGGAATTGCCTGTTCTGGGAACATGTATGCTAGCAGGCATACATCTAATGAGTGCAGTAACTAATTCGGAGGAAGCAGGTGTTAGGAAAAATATTTAAAGGAGCATACATTCGTGTATCTTTAAAATAATCAGCATAGAAATACACACTTTCTTAGACCCTCTTATGAGCAGATTAGAGAGCACGTGAGAATGTGTACTGTAAATATGATGTGTTAGTTTTATTATCATGTAACTATAATGAGTTCATCAGGGCTGTTGTTACCTATTTATCTTTTCGGTCTTTGCTATTGGCAGATGGGCTTTTTAAAAACTTTCACAAATATTTTATTGACTGTCTCATTTATAACTTTTTCAGAGCCTATTCATTGCCTAAATTAAGAGCCTAAATTTCTTCTCTTAATCATCCTAGGCTACTAGACCAAAGTTTTCAAGGAGATGTAATAAAAACTCAAGAATTTCCAGGTATTCTTAGAGCTATTGGCAGAAACCCGGTGGGATACCCGTTGGCCTGGCAGTTTCTGAGGGAAAACTGGAATAAGCTTGTTCAAAAGTAAGTAGTGCCAAAAATCGTGCTGCGACTGGGAAAGTTCCTGAGCCTTGCTGTGTTTGTAAAGCAACAGTGATGGTCTAAAGGGGGGTTTTGATTGATGGTGGGAAGTAGAGATACTTAAAATATCCTTAGAAAATGCACGACTCTAACTCACTGCCAGCTTGTGAACCTGGATAGGCAGGCTTTCCACTCCCTCTGGAATAGCCTTTTCTGCACCCACTGACCCGTCCGAAGTCTTGTTGCTCAGCACTTTTGCTGGGTTGCATCCACCCTCGTCTAACCCGCATAGCGTTACTTTCTCTGTCGTTTTCTTTTGGGTGCTTCGTCTTTTATTCAGTGCTGCTGTATTTTTGTGACTGGAGGGTAGGGATCATGTCCGTGTTTTTCATGCCTAACCAGTTTTTAGCTAAGCTATGTAACATATGAGGCACTTAAAACTATAGGTTGAAAGAATAAATATTTCACAATATATCTTGACAATTTCCATTTCTAGGTTTGAACTTGGCTCAGCTGCCATAGCCTTCATGGTAATGGGAACAACAAATCAATTCTCCACGAGAGCACGGCTTGAAGAGGTAAAAAAAAATCTCTTTTAGGCTTAAGTGACAGTTACCTAATAAATACGAGGTAGATAAAGTATTTTAAAGTTGTGATGAGTTAGAAATGGATTTTGTCACTTAATAGATGTTCTTTTTGGATGCTGTGGTGTTTTTAACATAAGCAAACATCAGTTACAAATGAACTAGTAAAAATTGTGTCTCTTCCTACACACATTAAGAAATCTTAGCCTTGCCATTACAAGTTTTAGAGCTTAAAATTACTTTAAACATTTAATCCCTGTTTTCATATGTTAAAAGTGATTATTCGAGGTATAAATATAACTGAAGTGATCCCCTAGCTATTGTGAAAGAGGTAAGTGTGGAAGCTGAGTTCTCCACCATCCAAGTTCATGGTTTCCTGTTACTTATTTATATGCCATCTACTTTCAGAAAGAATTTTAGGCAATTTATAAGGTCCATATATAAAAGAAATATTAAAATAAAGAACGGAAAACTGCATAGTGGAAAGAGGTAACTGTGTGAAAGTTTATGCCGAGGATAATTTATTGCAATTGTACCTTAAATTTATCACAGCTTTCGAGCAGTCGGAGAAAAATGAGAAAACAGTGTGAGTTAATCCCATTGCCTGGTAAGAGGGAACCATACAAGTTTTCCGCAAAAACATACTTTTCTCCTAGTCTTAAACTCTTGAGAAATTTGATATCTGGGTAGTTTGTGGTATCCCTTTTATGATGTTTTCTACAGTAAAGTCATAAAACAGATTTCACGTGGTTTTGAAACTGTTGCATTCAGATATAATCTGGGAGCCAAATATTAATTTTTTAAGGAATAGTTTTATGTGTAGTCTGGTCATACCATGATTTAACTTGATGTAGGAACAGTGCTTTGAAAATGCAAAAGAAATGTCATGTCCCTTAGCTTTTGGCCAATTTTCAGCAGCCTCGCCCAGTCTTGTGAAATTAACTTGCACATAATCTCTCAAGCTGGAACTCCAGTGAGGGCTGCAGGGGGGGTATTCTGTGTGTTGGTCTAGGCTTGTCCACAGGCTGTGACGAGCTGGGTAGCTGCCATAGACCAGACGTGTAGCACCAAAACATTTCACTCACTCACTTGTTCATTCATTGTCCATTAATTTGTTCAAGACATTGTATCCTTACTATTCGTCGGGCTTGGTATTAGATTCTGGGTATGAGGATGAACAGGATAGACAAAGCCCTTGCTTCATGCATCTTAAATTCTGCTGGGGCAATCAGACAATTACAAACAACCTTTGTCAGGTTGAAGGCAAGGTAAGGATAGAGAGTGACTAGGGAAGGGAGTGGTGCTATGTTTTATGATGATTAGGAGACATTTGAGTGGACAGTGAAGGAAATGCAGATATCTAGGAGGAAAGTGTTGTGTACATAGGAAATGTCAGGTGCAAAAACTCTGAGGCAGGACACAGAGATGGAGGAGCCTTAGATATTGTCATAACAGGGAGCATCCTAATGACATTTAAAACACAGGAGTCACCTTGAGCCCTTCCTTTCCCTATATCCAATTCATCCTCAAGTCCTGTTGGCCTTGTCTCTGGTATATGCACCGCATCCATGCACTTCTCTCTGCCCCTTCCTCCATCCAAGCCTTTCTTATTTTTTGCCTGGTCTATGGCGATAGCCTCCTAATTGGCTTCCCTCCTGCCACTTTGACACTTAACCAAACCATTTTCCTCATTTAAAATTGAAAATCAGCCCATGACTGACTCCCTTCTTGAAGCCCTGCCTGTTGCTTTTGCAGTAAATTCCAAATCTCCCCATCCTGTGTGCACAAGACTGTGATAACCTGGCCCCTGTGCACCTCTCCCACCAATTCTCACGTGCTCTCCTTGTTCACTGGCTCTCAACACTCCTGCCACTCAGCCTCCTCCAGCTCCTTGGATGCCAGCCGTTTCTCTGATTTCTAAGGCTCTGCACTCTCTTCTCTGCCTGGCTTGCTCTTTCTCCAACTTTTCCCTGGAAAGAATCATTTTATCCTTTAGAGGTTCCAGCTCAAGAGTCACCTTCCCAGGCCACTCTGTGTACAGCAGACCATCCCCTCCCCAGTTACTAATGTAGCCCTAGTTTATTTTCACAGCTGTATATTTATAATAATCATAGTTTATTGCCTATCTTCCCAGGTAGACTATAAGCTTCATGAGCCTAGGGTGCTTGCCTGACTCACTGCCTCCTCAGTACTAGCACAGTAACTAAGGCACAGTAATTAAGTACCAGTGTAAATATTCATGAATAAATGAGTGAGGTTGAGTCCCCGATACATGCTGGGTTTTAGTTCTGCACCTTATCCACATTAGAGAACTACATCCTTACATTCCCTCTGCAATGCAGAGAGAACCCTCATTTAACAAATGAGACCAAGTCCCAGGGAAGTTAACTATTTGCTCAAGGTCAAACCGATGTTTTTCTATTCCTGTGTCATGCTGCTTCTTGTACAGATGATGTTCTCAAGGAGGCAGGTTTGAATCAAATACTCAGATGATATGCTGCATTCTCCAAGACAGATAGTATAGGAAAGAGAATTTTGGGTCAGGAAGTTTGCAGGCTGGGATTAACAATTGGCTTTGTTGCAAATCATGTAGGTCTGTTTTTTAGTGGCACTATCATGATGGGCTACTTCAGGATTAGACAATTTAACCAACTGGTAAAAATTATTGATGTGTTTTGACTGTTGAAGGGTATCCAGATTAATTTTTAATTGAATATCAATTAATTGAGTTCTGAAAGTATGAATGAAGGTTGAGCTCCGACTTAGGAGAAGCAGAGTAAGTGTTTTCTACGTTGCAGGGGGACATGCCTCTAAGCTCATTGAGAAGTTGCACTGCGACATCCTAATTACAAAACCAGCTTGCATTATTTAAAATTGAAATCTTATCTTTTAAAAGCCCATTCTTGGACTTCTGGCCAAGATGGAGTTGTAGGTAGACACACTGTGCCTCCTCACAAAACCAAAAGGAGGACACATTTAAAAACAAAAAACAACCAGAACTGACAGAAAATCAAACTGTATGGAAGTCCGACAACCAAGGAGTTAAAGAAAAAACACTCACCCAGACCGGTAGGAGGGGTGGAGACAGGCAGCTGGGTAGAGAGGACTCAAGGCAAGGCGTGGCTGGAGGACCGGGCAAGGTGGCGGCTGGTGGACCGGGTGGTCCCACACCCATGTGTGGATAAACTGGGAGGAACAACTGGGGAGCGAGACAGACCCCACAACCCAGGGTCCCAGCCAGGCAAATAAAGCCTCAAACCTCTGATTGAGAACACCTGTGGGGGTTGAGGCGGCAGAGAAACTCCCAGCTTCACAGGAGAGCCCATTGGAGAGACCAATAGGGCCCACCCACCCGGGAACTAGCACCAGATGGGCCCAATTTGACTGCGGGTAGCGGGGGAAGTGACTGAAAACCAGCAGAGAGGGAGCAAGCGGCATTGTTCCCAATGGGACCCTCCCCCACATGCAGCATCACAACACAGGAATGTGGTCACCCCGCCCTGGTGAACACCTAAGGCTCCGCCCCTTACTATGTAACAGGCGCGCCAAGACAAAAAAAAAAAAAAAATAGCCCGAATGAAAAAACAGATCAAAGCTCCAGAAAAAAATACAACTAAGTGACAAAGAGATAGCCAACCTATCAGATGCACAGTTCAAAACACTGGTGATCAGGATGCTCACAGAACTGGTTGAATATGGTCACAAATTAGATGAACAGATGAAGGCTATGCTAACTGAAATAAAGAAAAATGTAAAGGGAACCAACAGTGATGGGAAGGAAACTGGGACTCAAATCAATGGTGTGGACCAGAAGGAAGAAAGAAACATTCAACCAGAACACAATGAAGAAATAAGAATTCAAAGAAATGAGGAGAGGCTTAGGAACCTCCAGGACATCTTTAAATGTTCCAACATCCAAATCATAGGGGTGCCAGAGGAGAAGAGGAAGACAAAGAAATTGAAAACTTGTTTGAACAAATAATGAAGGAGAAGTTCCCCAATCTGGCAAAAGGAAATAGACTTCCAGGAAGTCCAGGAAGCTCAGAGAGTCCCAAAGAAGTTGAATCCAAGGAGGAACATACGAAGGCACATCATAATTACATTACCCAATATTAAGGATAAGGAGAGAATCCTAAAAGCAGCAAGAGAAAAGGAGACAGTAACCTACAAAGGAGTGCCCATCAGACTGTCAGCTGATTTCTCAAAAGAAATCTTGCAGGCAAGAAGGGGCTGGAAAGAAGTATTCCAAGTCATGAAAGACAAGGACCTACATCAAAGAATACTCTGTCCAGCAAAGCTATCATTTAGAATGGAAGGGCAGATAAAGTGCTTCCCAGATAAGGTCAAGTTAAAGGACTTCATCATCACCAAGCCCTTATTATATGAAA
>VMDR010026844.1:0-13833 GCA_007922815.1 Macrotus californicus
TAATCACAGCTTAAAGCTAAAGGGCACTATTTGCTTTCTCTCTTTCAAATTCATTAATAAGCATAATGGTTATTCTAAAATGGACTCCTAACCTTGTTTTTTCTGCTTACAATAAAGGAACTAAACATGGAAATTTCTTTTTTTCTTGGACTCTTCTAGAAATGAAAATACATTAGAGTAGGTATTGACTTACCCAAATAGTAAGAAGAGCATGCATTTGAGTACATTCATTTAAAAATATTCATTGTGGCCCAAGCACTGCACACATGTGTGGAGGAAGGGACAGAGTATGTGGAGGATGCTGCACTGGCACTGGGGGAGGCTAAGCTTCAACTACCTGCTCCTCCTGCGTGTTGATAACCACCAGGTGAGCTCCCATGCTTGAGCAGTTGTTTACACTTGCTGACCAGGTCATGGTGTTCGTAGAAAAAAAGTAGCAGCTAGATTGAAAATGTACCCATCTCAATGGACAGCAATTCTTGACTGAACCTAAGAGGAGAGAAGTTTCCATGAATGTCCCATATGAACTGAGTAAGACAATAGAAGGTTTCATCTGGCCCAATGAAGTCCATCATTTATAGTCATAAGCCTTGAAACCCCTTGTTCATATTTCCCTTCCCCCGTCTTATTATTTAAGACGTTAGATAATTCTTATGTCAGTAAACACAAAGAGCAATATTCTTGTCTTTGGGGCATACTCCTTATTTTCTGGATATATTTCAACATTAGCTATCTCAATCATACTATTGATATAACCCTGTTATCTGTTCTTAGACTGCCAAGGTCAGAGAAAGTTATGCATTTTATCTGGGTGACATCCAAGCAACCATCTCTCATGTTGCCTAAGTAATGTACTCTCAACAAAGTCTCCAAGCTGGTTGTACAGATGACTAAATTTCTTAGACTAAAAATAGATAGTCCTCACTCTCTCAATTTGATGGTGAGGAAATTATAGCCCAAAGAAGGAAGTCATTTTCTAGTGCCACACAGCATTTTTCTAAGACTTGGAACGGTGCTATACATAAGAGCATACCAAGTATATTTCTGAGGTATTTCCAAATTCTCTATCCTATACATTTGTTTCTGCACTTCATTTTGGAAGCAGGTGATGAATTTTTAAAAATAGTCTACTCCAGAACATAACACCATCCATTTCTAGATTTACTGTCCAGATATATACCTCAAATTTATTCTAAAAGTTTTCTGTAATATCCCTGAGATTTCCTGTTCCAATGCTAATTTCATTTCCTGTCTTCTTATCCAACTTCTCATCCTTCTATTACAGTACAGGTAAGATTTTACATTTTGTTTTTGAAAAACAGGACCTACTGCAACTACTTTATCCCCAAATCAACCTGGAATACCAAAAATATTGCTATGTAAATTTTGATGTTCCAGTTTAAGAAATGTTTTACCCAATCCATCATTGTAGCAGGAGAATTCCAAGAACTCCTGATGTAGCTGGACCCTTTTCTCATCACAAAGCTGAGAGATGTGATATGTCACTGTAAGGACAGGAGCACAGTTCATTTCATTACTCTTGATAAAATAAATTTTATCATTTTTGTATTTGTAAGAAAAGAACCAACAACTATCATATTTTCTTACTGTCTATTTTTCTTTCTGCATGGAGAGGCACTGAGATTTACTGAAAAAAAGAAGAAGGAATTTACATTTTATGGTTTTCCTAATTTATAAAAGTGAATGTACTTTATTTCAGGCCCAAAGGCTCAGAGAAAACAAACATGTTAGCATTCTCTCTGATGCCAAGTCTAACCCTCTCTATCCTTCCAAAAAGTGATTTGTCATGTCTGTGGCTAGGACCTCAAGGAAAGAGTTACACTAGTCAATAGCAGGGAGGCAAAGGGAAGGACTCAAGGCCACCACTGATATGAAAACTGTCTATCATGAAAAATGCATCAGAGGTTACTGAAATTTGGTAACAGTTCTGTATTAGTTGGTGTTTCTGGCTTGAGGAATAACCTGGAGATAAATAGGGGTAAAAATGGAATATCAATACTCTTTATGGAAGAAGAGAACCTATGGGCAGCAAGAAAGAATTTACTCCTGACATTCACCAGCGAGATTGAATTTGACCTTCAGAACTCACCAACACATCTGGTGATAAAACAGGCACTGAGGAGTAGGATGGAGATCCCAGCAACAGTCCACAAGACGACTGGGGAAGAGAAGCACCCTTTCTCTGTAGAAAGACATAAGCATGGTCAATCTTTCCTAAGCAAGAGTAATAAGAAATTCTAATTTAACCTTACATATTTTCTTCCTCTTACATTGTCTATATTAATTCTCAAACTTCAGTGTATATCATAATTATTTGGAGGGCTTGTTAAAACACAGGTTACGAGGTCTCTTCCCAGAGTTAAGAACTCAGTTAGTGTTGGTATGGAACCATTAAGTTCCCAGGAACAACTGATGCTGCTGGTCTGGGGACCACACTGTCAGAACGATGTAGAACAATAGAGTAATGCATTACTAGTTTTAAGACTGACTGATGAAGTTGGACAGATGTGCCAAGTTTTTCTTTCTTAAGTCACTCCCATGTTTTCCCCTTTGTTCCCTATTTCTCTCCCTTCTTCCCTCTCATCCTCTCTGTTTTTCTGGTCTTTCTGGTGCTCTCCTCTTTTCAGTACCTCATTTCCCAAGCCCTTTGTAAATCAATCATATAAAACTTTGAATTTATCTAGTAGTTCTTTTTCTCCTTCCCAACACACATTTACAGACAAGGAAAGTGAGTTCCAGAAAAGTTAAGTACCCTGCCCAATGGGACACAGTGAATCACAAAGAAGGTAGAAACAGAGTTGTAGCGCTTCCTGAACTGAAGTCCAATGACTTTTCCAGTATATCAGGTACTCTTCTAACCATTCTTTTATTTCACTCTGTTTCATTCTCTGTCTCTCTTTACTTCATCTTTTCCTATTGTCTTGTCCTTCAACATATTTATCACCTCTTCCCCAAAAAAATCTATGAAAAAAAGAGGAAAATTGCAAATTTTACCTGTGCACTGTGATGTGGATGATTTGGGTAAACTCATTTTTTTTCTTTCTTTTTTTTCTCTCTCCTTCTTCCCCTCTCTCTCTCCACAGTTTCTGAGTCCAAGAGTGTTTTGTTGGTAAGTTTCAAGGAAAAGGAATCCTGAGGAATGAACACTTTATCTGTATTTTAGGAAGTTCAACTCCAAGACATAAAAATATTAACTTGGTTGGTGGCTGCGTGTTCATGCCAGGATTTCCTTTCTTGCGTAAGGAGGACAAGGGAGTTTACCAGGCAAGAAGGCAGTCCCCTCACTCCAGACAACAACAAAAGGGGGAAATGATGAAATGGTACGTATAAACAGAAGTAGGCTGGCCATGAGAACATAGAAGTGACTTTAAAAATATTGTTTTGTTTTGGTGAACAAAGTTTTTCTGGTTTCTTCCAGGCCTTACTCATCCTTCAGTATTTCCTTGATACCTGTGGGGCCCACCTTTACACTCCCAATCTCACCTTTGGTCTTTGCTACCACACAGTTGTTGACTGAGGAGACAAACTCCATATCTTTATAGCCCTTAGCATAAAGCTGGGTGTGCAGTGTAAATATTTGTTAGGTAGCAATGTGAGTTTCTTTTCATCTTTTATCCTTTTTCTTCATCTTTCATTTGCAGCTCCTGATAAGGGATTAATATCCAAAATACATAAAGAACTCATACAACTCAATGCCAAACAAACAATCCAATTAAAAAATGCACAGAGAACCTGAATAGACACTTCTCCCAATAAGACATATACACACCCAACAGATATATGAAATGATGCTCAACTTCACTAGCGATGAGAGACATGCAAATCCAAATTACAATGAGATTTCACCTCACACCTATTAGAGTGGCTATTATCAATAAGGCAAGTGATCATAAGTGTTGGAGAGGTTGTGGAGAAAAAGGAACCCTCATTCACTGCTGGTGGGAATGTAAATTGTTATGGCTGCTATGAAAAACAGTATGGAATTATCTCCAAAAATTAAGAATAGAGGCCTCATATGACACAGCAACCCCTCTTCTGGATTAAATTTGAAAACATTTATTTGCCAAGATATATGCACCCTTATGTTCATTGCAGCATTATTCACAGTGGCCAAGACATGGAAACAGCCAAAGAAGATGCGGTGCATATATACAATGGAATATGACTCAGCCATAAGAAAAGATAAAATACTACCATTCACAACAACATGGACAGATCTTGAGAATACCGGGCTAAGTGAAATAAGTCAGACAGAAAAAGTCAAGAACCTTATGATTTCACTCTTATGTGGGACACAAAATTAAAAGCAACAAATGAACAAATAAGAGCAAAAACAAAAGAAAGCTCATAGACACAGACAACAGTGTGGTATTTACCAGAAGGAAAGGGGGTGGGGTAGTAAAGGGTAAAGGAAGTCAAATATATGGCTTTGAAGATTTGACTTTGGGTGGTAAATACCCAATTCATTGTACAGATTATATATCCTAGAATTGTACACTTGAAACCTACATGATTTTATTAGCCAATGTCACCCCAATAAATTTAATTAAAAATAAGTAAAACAATTTAGATTTGTGGATTTATATTCCTTTTTTCAAAGTACTAACTACTAGGCCATTTTACAGCTTCGCCTCAGTTGAACAGCCTGAAGCGATTTGACTGCTTCGAAACTCAGCTCAATGCCTTGCATCATAACACAGCTTCTAAAGCCCAGAGACTCTAAAGCCTAGTTTAACTCTATTGTTCAGAACTATTTGGGGATTTTAAAAATATCATCACCCACTATAAAAATAATTGTATTTTATTACTATTTTGCATTATACCTCAAATGGAAGGACTCATTTGGCAAATTGTGACCACAGAAGAGTTCAAATGAGTTTTGAAGTAACATTCTTTATTTGGTACTTGATATCGTTTTTTTAAACTTTATTTTTATTGTTGATAATATTATTAATCTCCCTGTTCTCCCACTTTTGCCCACCTTCACCCAGCCCCCACTCCTCTTCCTTCTGGCCATCACCACACTGTTGTCTGTGTCTATGGGTTATACATATATGTTTTTGGAATTTTTGTTTTATGTTGTAGGCTACATTAGGAAAAATGAATTTGTCAGGAGAAGCAATTTCAGCTAGACATTAGAATGCTTTTCTGGGAGGTTAGTAGATACAGTAATGTTTCATATTCTTCCTTAAAAATTCTTAAGAATAAGATCAAAGTGGACTCACTTGATATAAATTTACAAGTGTCATTAGGCATTAGTTCTTCATATCCTGGTAATCCCCACACCTAATGACTCACAGACTTTCCATGTATTAGGAAATATTCTTGTTCTTAAAGGGACTTTTTATTGTTTCAATGCACTGGCCAATTTCCTGTGCATTCTCCATTCTACAGTTATATAGATTATTAAAGAATGTTCAAAAATTATATACATATATTATAAAATATAAACATAGTTAATATGTGTATTATCAGCAAATGGCTTTTGACTAGTAAAAAGAGAAATTATCTGATCCCTGGGCTTGAGTTCAGATGTGACTGACTCAGCAGTGTGGCTGGTACATTGTTCTTGTGATCACTGTGCTGCAATCTTCTACAGGGGAAAAACCTTTTCTTTTCCACAAAATATTTTTAGATATTTCACTTTTTCTTTAATCCCTGCTTATTTATATTCTGTTAACAGCAGCAACAACAGATTCTTCCTCTACCCAATATGATTTTTTCATAGATTTTGTTGAACAAGATTTTGTAATTTTTCTGCCTTATGTAGTTTTGATATTTCTGCTGTTAATTCATCCCTCTAAGATGTGGGAAATTTCCATATAGAACTTTTATCTTAAAAGGCATAGCCTAGCTCTGGTCAGGTGGCTCAGTTGGTTGGAGCATTGTCCTATACACCCCAAGGTTGCGGGTTGGATTCCCATTCAGGGCACATACCTAGGTTGCAGGTTTGATTCCTGGTCCAATCACATATGAAGCATCCAGTTGATGTTTCTCTCTAACATTGATATTTCTCTTTCTCTCTCTCTCCCTTCTTCTCTCTCTCAAATCAATGAACATATTCTCAGCTGAGGGTTAAAAAAAAAAGAGAGGTCTCATTTACATATTGATTCATAGGTATAACAGAAAAAAATTTCCCTAATCCATGGTAGAATTGTGCCCATGCTGGCCAAATTCCGTCTGCTTGGTATTCAATAGACAGATGAATTCTACATAAATTAGTCATGTATATTTCTAATTTTTCATCCTGTATACATTTTTAAATCTTTTTTTAAAATATATTTTATTGATTATGCCATTACAGTTGTCCCATTCCCCCCTCCCCTATATTCCCCTCCACCCTGCATACCCCTTACGGCGCTCAATCCTGTATACATTTTTGAAGTATATAATGAAAGGACTGAGAAGGGCTAAGCTTGAGGTCAAACTTAATTTAAATTCAGTTTTGTCAGTGTTGACAAGAACAGAGGTTAGTGATAAACAGGGGAAAGAGGCTTTTCCTAGCTTAATGACATTTAATTGAAAGGTAACATTTGAAGGGGACAAATCTCAGTAAATGAAAGGGTCAGGAACAGTATCAAAACTGGTTACAGGAACTAGCAGTAAATATTATTTCCTGTAACCAGTTTTGATAAAGGGAGTTGATTGCATACTTGATTTAGAGAGTTGGTGGCATATCCAACAATCAGAGATGTTGCCCCCTTCAGTGGTGCTTTGGGAGAACTTCATCAAGGCTTTACCTTTTCCAAGCACAGATGGTTATAAAAAGGAATAAGAAGAAAGGGAATGCTTGATTTGGTTGTCATTGTAACAGGTAAAATCTTAAACAGTAAAGAAGGTGGGAAAGGCAGAGTAAAAATAATTTAACAATTAATGTAAGGGATGGAGGACAGGTCAGGAGGTACAGAATTAATGGGGAACTAAGAGTTTAGGAATTCATATCAGGGGAAAAAACACACAGATCAGATCCCAGGATACTTCTAGAGGATCTTGAGTGAGAGTATGAGGGTTCTCAACTAGAAACAAGAGGATAAAAACGGTAAGGAATAGGGTAAAAGAAGAATTGTCATAGTTAGGCATTTCTGGTGAAAGTTCAGGCATGAGGTGTCAGTTTCTTTACTCTTAAGACCATCTATGTTTTTTTTAAGATCATTTACTTCTTGTCCTGGAGAAATGTCTGCTTCTCATCCTGAAGGTAACTTTGTTAGGTAGAGTAGACAAAGTCTCCTGGGTAAATGGGGAAGCTGGTTTTTGTCTCTCTGGAGCATACTATGGAAGGAATCTTTAATGAGGTTAGAGTTATTCTGCAAGGCATTAATTAATTCTTGACAATAATATAAAAGCTCTCCTCTTATAAGATTTGTTGAATAAAGTCCTTCAGTAAAACTTTAGAGTTCTTCCTGCCATTATTTCAAAAGGAGACAGTTTGTGTTTACAAAATGGGGTGGAGCAAAGATTAAGAAGAACCAAAGAGAGAGCTTTGGGCCATGAAAGTCTGAATGTCCTACAAATGGTGGCCATTTGAGTTTTAATTATGCTGTTGTGTGTTCCACCAAACCAGAAGATTAGGCATAGTACACACAATGGAAGTGTTGACCGACAGGCCCAATTTTGCAAAAGGCTTGGACAATCTGTCTGGTGAAATGAGTTCCTTGATCACTGTGTAGTTCTCTAGCGACTCCTCAAGGTGATAGAATCTTTTCCAGCAAGACTTTACCTGTGGCCATGGCTGTGGCCTGACAGTAGGGAAAGGTTTCAACTCAGTGAGAAAACATACAATTTTAACAAATGCAAATTTTGAGAAGGTGAGAGTTAGATAAAATCAAGTTGCCATACTTGAAATTGTTTAGTTGACAGAGGCAAGTGACCTATATTGGCATATATCGGCTTTCCAGGGTTGCACTGAGGACAACTTTTGTATACCTGATAAATTCGATGTGCAATAGCGGTGGAGGGTCCCTGATAGTATTGCTTTCCCAATTGAATAATTTTTTCTGTGTTCCAAAGGGTAAGGTTATGAATAAAAGTTAAAACTCCTCTTTGAAGACTACAAGGAAGAACTAGGCAGCAGCTTGGTCTTAACCATATCTGTCAAGTTAAATCAAAAGTACAACCTTGTTTTATTCATTTTCCCCTTTCAGTATCTGGAGAGGTGGTTTGAGCTTTGGCCAATTAGAGATAAGGCACAACCTCATGCAGAGAAGTGAGAGAAAATGTAGTGGGATAGTAAAAGCTTGTGATTGATGTGCTGCTGATTTAGCAGCAATGTCAGTTAAGGGATTCCCAATCCAGTTTTATCCTGCGTAGAAAAGTGCTCCTGTATCTTTATAAGAGCCAATTGTCTAGGAAGTAAGGAAGAGTCTAAAAGGTTAAGAATAAAATCTTTGTTTTCAATGGGTTCTGCCTATAATTCAGCTTGTTGTGCAGACCTAGCATTTGGAAGTGGGCCTGATTCTAGAGGCTCCTCTAAAAAAACAATACACAACTGGCTTGGTAGGAACCCATCAATGCGTGGAGATAAGACCCATCAGTGAACCAGCTGAAAGCAGCATTAAGGAAAGGAGTATCTTGAAGATCTAGTCAGGAAGTAACTGGTCTGTCAGAAATATGCTGTGATGGGGGGGGGGGGTAGAATATGTCAGGGAGAGGAAGGAGAGTTGAAGGATTAAGATAACAGCGGTTGATTATTGGACGAGGAGAAGAGAGTGTTTCGTAGGAGGTGAGGTGGCTAACAACGCTGTTGAGTGTGGTGGGAGTTTAAAACGGACTTGACTGCAGGGGGAGCACAGATAGTGAGAGGGGAGACCCAATAACTATTTTTTTCAGTAGTTTTAATTAAAGTAGCAGTGGCAGCTACTCCTTTTCATGGACGCAAGGGGAAATGGGAAGGTAATAATTTGGGTGTCCGCATTGGTGCCTGAGTCAGTTGTTTTTTTAAATTAGTAAAAGATTGTTCAGCCTTGTCATTCTATTTTAAGGGCTGTTATAAAGTTTAGGAGAGTAAGGAAAAATCAGGGAGCGACTTGCAGCAGTATCCTGAAAGCCCTAAGAACCCTCAGAGCTGTCTTCTAGTTTGGGGTTGGAGGAAAGCCAATATGCCCTGTATTAAGGAAAGGTCAAGGTTTAGATCCTCTGGGGGTAAGGAGATGTCCTAAAAATTTTACAAAAGGCTGACAGAATTGAAGCTTTGCTTTAGTGAACTTATGTCCTTTTAGATCTGGATTATGTAATAACTGGAGAGTGTTCGGAAGGCCTGTTCAGAGGAGACACATCGAAGTAGCTCTATATATTGGAGTATGGTAGAAATACAGGGACATACAACATCTACAAGATCTGCCTTTAGAACAAGAGAAAAATAAGTAGGGCTTTCAGTGTGTCCCTGGGGTGAGACAATCCAGATATATATCAATTTTTTCCAAGTGAAAGCAAATAAATATTGACTTTCTGAATGAACTAAAATACTGTAAAAGACACTGCAAAGGTCCAAGGCAGGAAAAAAAAAAACAGTCTTAGGAGGGATATTTGATAGGAGGGAATAGGAGTCAGGAATTACAGGATACAGGGGAATACCTTAAACTATTAATCACTTGGAGAACAAGTTGCTATCCCCTTTTGTCAAGCTTCTGGACTGGAATGATAGGGGTGTTGCAGGGGACAATGAGTCCCTGAGCTGAAAATTCCTCTATTGTGGTCTGAATGCCTGTCTGTGCCTTAAGGTTTAGGTGAAGGTTTGTTAGGACCTGTTTGAACTTTGATAAGGGCTGCAGAATGGATTTCCCCTTCCTCAGTGAAAGATTGTGCCCAGAGATAGGCAGGCAAACCGTGGAGGGCAGGGGGAGGATTGTTGGATAAAATTAAGGAATAGAAAGGAGTGTCAAAACTACTAATTTCGGAGTCTGTCTTGTTATTTGAGGAGGTTAAATCTAATAATATTTTTCCCTTACAGAAAAGCAAAATATGAACTTGGTAGGTTTCTAGAAAATCTCTTTCTAAATACATGAGTTGGTGCAGAAGGAACAAGTAAGAATTGATGAGTGCCAGAGAGGGAGTCAATCTGAAAAGGGACTGGTAAGGATCTGGGGACAGTTTTAGAGTTTTTAGTTCCCCCACCCATTTGAATTTTTCTTGACTCTAGGGTGGGGATGTTTAAAGGGCTTTGGGGTTAAAACTAAACGGGTTGCTCCCACACCTATTAAAGTTCTAACTAATTTGTGCTCAATTTTAATATTTACTTCACCTAAATTGGCTGGCTTTGAACAGGGGAAACATCCTTTATATTTCTCCAGAGCATCCCTATTTTTGTGTCCCAGTCTGAGATTTTGGGTTCCTACTGGGTTGGAGTTGCAGCCAGCATTCATATTTGAGACAATGCTTTTAAAAAGGTCCTCGTCTTTTACAAAAGAAGCAAGCCTTTGGACGTGGGCCCTGGGTGATTGTACTGTGTGGTGGGGTCGGTTTACTAAAGTACTGAAATTGCAGGGTCGTTATTTTGGCAGTTGTTTTGTGGTAATCCAGAATCCTTTTTTCCTATTATCGCTGTCCTTTTCAACGGTTTTAGAGAGTTTACTTGCCAGTGAGGCAATCTCATGAGGGCATGTATCTGCCCAGTTAAGGTCGTGTTGTTTAACTAGGTGCTGATATTTTCAGAGAGACCTGCTATATATATTGAATTAAATAAATTAAGGGGCTCATCATTTAAACCTTTATTTCCTGAGTTTTGTTCAAAGACCTTTTGAGCTGGTCAGAGTACCCAAGTACTCCTGAAACTGGAAAAGCCAATGTTTGTGCTGCCTGTCACTACCAGACCCAATAAGCAGAGACAAGGATTGAATTTTGGGGGCACTTTATTCAGATGGTCAGCGATCTGAGATGACAGCGGGTTTGTGCCCTAACAGACACTCTTACATTCCATTTTAAAATGGCCATTTTTATGTGATAGAGGACTCAAGAGTTGGAAAATTTTAGTTTAAGGTAAATAGTTATAAGCATAGTAAGTAATGCATATGCTAAAGCTTTTGTTTCAGATCCTACAGATAAGGCCCATTCTGGCTCCTGGGAAAACAGCTGACCTCCTGGGGCACTGCTGAAGATTACCACCTGGGGATAAGTAGAGTCATCTGGCCCCTTGTGTTCCAGGGGTAGACAACTGATTCCTGGCAACAGCTAATGGGCCAGGACAAGAATGTTGCAGTTTCTTTTACCTAATCCTTCCTGAAATTCAAAACCCCTCCCCCCACCTTGTTTATTCCCTGTTATAAAAATGTTGGCCTGGAAAGAAAAGACAAGATGGTCTGTTAGGGCATGAATCCACCGTCTTCTCAGATCACTAGCCATCTGAATAAAGCTCCCATAAAGACTCAATCTCTGTCTGCTTACTGGGTTTGGTAGTTACAGGCAGCCCAAACATCGATATCTTTTCCAGTTTCATAAGGAGAACAAAGTGTGGATAAGGGTACATTTTTAATGCAGGGAAAAGTTAATCTGATTAAAAAAACTGCAGCATCCTCACCCTGGGCAGTGATCTTTGTCTGTGTCCTGGGAGGTGGGCAGCTCACCCTGGAGCACAAGGGCTCAGAGAGCATCTTGATGGTTTGCAGTCCTCCTGGGGCACCAAAGTGAAACTGCTTATGGTCTCCTGGAGTCAGGGTGGGTCATACCTTCAGTTCCTGGAACAATAACTTTTACATGCATTGATTACTAAGCTTATTAGCTATTACTTAAACTAAAATTTCCAACTATCAAGTCCCCCATCACTTCCTTTGAGTACATTTATGGATGGCCTTCCACTTAACCTTCTTGAAAATATTTTGGAAGTGCCTTGAGTAATTATTGGTCTGCTTCTGTGTGGCTTCCAGGGCAATGGCTTCAGGCAATTTAAAATCTTGTAAGAGTGGCTGACTCCATCCATTGTTTAGCTAAAACATTGCCAACTAACATATGGCTGCGTTAATAAAGATTCAAGAAACCAGTTCGATAAGCACTTATAAGATTTAAAGTTTCAGAATTCAAGGGAATTCTTTTTGTGTCTGGAAAGTTCTTTACCATGGCTTAACAATTTGGATCAGGGAGTATAAGAGGTAGTGTCTACACCGTCAGTATTTCCCTGAGATTTAAAAGGTGCTATGAGAGTAAGAGACTCAGGAGGGGAAATTTCTGAGGAGAAAATGGAGAGTTGAGCTAGAGAAGGACAGGCGGGAGGGGCAGGAGGGGCAGTGGGTGAGTGGGCAGAGAAAGGAGTGGGGGGTGGGGAAGGAGGAAAAGCCAGTTTGAAAGAGAGATGCATGCACCAGAACATTCCTCTAGTTTTTTAAGTCTCTCATTCAATTTTTTAGAGATTTTATTTATTTATTTTAGACAGAGGGGAAGGGAGGGAGACAGAGAGAGAGAGAAACATCAGTGTGTGGTTGCCTCTCCTGCACCCCAGGCATTTGCCCTGACTGGGAACTGAACCAGTGACCCTTTGGTTTGCAGGCCGGCGATCAGTCCGCTGAGCCACAGCAGTCAGGGCTCATTCAATTGATAATTACTTTTATGCAGAAAGGTTATAGAGGCCTTTTGGTTTCTTTTGGAACATTCAAAATACCAAATGAAGGCTTCTCCATTGTTTTTGAGAGGTTCAGAAACATCTTTATCGTAATTGGGCCCTTAAATAAAATTAGGAATATCAAAAGAGCCCCCAAAGGGGCCAGTTTAAAATTATCCCCGGGGGATTTTTGCGGTGAGACCGAGCCAGTTGCAGGCCTCTGAAGCAGACTTTTTATCCCTGTTCTCCTGCAGGAGTGCTAGGCGGTGGATGGCCCGCAGATGTCGCCCTAGAACCAGAATTACCCATCCCTCGTGAGAGACGACAGCCGGGAGCCAGTGGGTTAAGTCTACCACCTCCATCTCTGATGGAGGCTTCTTTCCCTAGAAAACTGAAACGCTTTGGAGAGGTCTCCCTCTCAAGAGTAAAACTCTCAGATCTCCACCTAAAGCGTGGGATTTTGAGGATTTGAGAGGACTCACAGGTGGATGCCTCCCAACACTAAAGCTCCAAGGGCGCTTTCAGACCCTCAGAGTGGAGTGAGATCCCCCCGGGGGAAGGGAGGACATCCGGGAGCCGCTTGAAATCCCATCTCTGTGGCCAAAAAGGTAAACAACATTTCAGAGAAAACTTTTTGAAAAACTAAAAGAGAGTTTATTCAGGTGATGATTTGTAAATCAGGAAACATAGTCCTCCGTATGAATCGACAATACATTTCAAAATGGAGCAGATAAGACAAGGTTATAAAGGAAAAAGTTGAAAGCAGCTGATAATCAGAGATGGGTTGCTAGGGGAGATGAGGCCGTAAACCTACACCATCCATTTTCTTTTTAAAAATTAAACGTATTGGGGAAACATGGGTTAATAACATTATATAAATTCCAGGTGTCTGACTTTATAGTATAATATAGTATAATATAACAACATAACATAATAAATTAAATAATACAATATGCTACAATTAAGATAATAAATTAATATACCTCCTTTACCCTCTTCATCTCCCCTCTACCCCTTGGCCTCTGGTAACCTCCATTCTGTTGTTTGTGTCTTTGAGGGTTTTTTTTTAAATGTTCATTTGTTGCTTTCAGTTTTTTGTTTTTTTTTAAATATATTTTATTGATTATACTATTACAGTTGTCCCATCTCCTCCCCCCACCCCCCTCCCTGCACACCCCTTCCCCCCACACTCCCCCTCTTTAGTTTATGTCTGTGGGTCATATATATGAGTTCTTTGGCTTCTACATTTCCTATACTATTCTTAACCTCCCCCTGTCTATCTTCTACCT
>VMDR010026845.1:0-13835 GCA_007922815.1 Macrotus californicus
AAAACACTGCTTAAGCTGCACTTTATAGATTTTGGTATATTGTTTTCTCATTTCTATTCATACCAAAGTATTTTCTAGTTCTCTTTGATTATTCTTTTGGCCCATTATCACTTAAGATTGTGATCATTTCTACATATTTGTAAATTCCCAAAATTTTCTTCTTTTATTGATTTCTAATTTTACTGTATTCTGGTGAAAGAGAATCGTGTACTTCAATGCTTTTAAAATTATTAAGGCTTGTTTTATAGCCCACGATAATGGTCTATCATGGAGAATATGCCATGTGCAATTAAGAAGGCTATATGTTCTGCTGATCTTAGGTGGAATGCTCCATTTTTGTCTGGTAGATCTAGAAGGTTTATGGTTGTTTAAGTCTTCAGTTTCCTTGTTGATCTTATGCTCAGTTATTCTATTCATTATTAAAAGTGAAGTATTAAAGTCCCCACCAGTGATTGTTGAATTCTCTACTTCTCCCTTTAATTCTGTTAGTTTTTGCTTCATGTATTTTGCAGTGTGTTTGTGTTTTCTGCTGTCTTTTTCTCTTATTTTTCCTTTGACTATGTTGAGTCTACTTATGCACTCATTGAAAGAAATATTCACCTGCTATTGTAGTTTTCATTTATAGCATTTTGATTAACTTTTGAAAATATTTTCTATTTCTCAGCTAAAACAGTTTATCTCACTTAGCTTCTTCCCACCTTTTCCATTAAAGCACTTGATTTTTTTGTGTCAACACCAGTTCCACCATCGGTATCATGTTCAAATCTGGTTCAAATCAAAGAGACTGTGTTGTCTTTTGCTATTGTGTTGATTTTTCTTGACTTTTGTATGCCTCACTTTTTTGTTTTTGAAATTTAAACATCATGTTTAGAACAGCAGAGACTGAGATTTTATGGCTAATCAGTCGTAACTTTGCTTGTTCTAGGACATAAGCGTGAGATTTAGAGTCTGCGTTTTCTGAGTTGAGCAAGACTTGAGGCTTGTTGTTGCAATGTTATTATAAGTGTTCAACTGATTTCAAATTTCTCCAACATTACTTTGTGTTTAGGGTGAGAACTGTTCTGCCAAAGAGTTTTTCTCAATATATGTTCCAATCTTTGTGGCATCTCCTTTGTTCTACAAGAAAGGGACTCTTTTCATGCTCTTATCCAGCTATTTTTTTCCTGTCAGTATCTCTTATTTGTTACCCCAAACCTTTTAGCTTGGTGGTAGGAGGAAGTATGGAGTTATTTTTCTCTTTTTCTGATGAAGCCTCAGTTAGGAAGCAGTCTGCCCTTTGACTTAGGATGTGTGTCCTCGGAGCTCCGGCCCTTTCCCAGCTTTACTTCTTGGCACAGCACACATTCTGCCACTACCCCAAGTGTAGAGGGCTTTTTTTCTGTTGCCCCCTTCCCCACAAGGTGATGAGTTGCTTTTTAAACTTATAAAGAATCAGCTTGTATTTTTAGAGCATGCTTCTACAAGTGAGAAATTTATTTTAACTAGAAGTCCATTACAATCACATGTCTGGTCTCTCATATTTCCACCAAGCATAGAAATACTACCTAGCCAACTGATTGTTGGAATAAGTTTTTAACAGTGCACTAAGAAGGCTGTTGTTTGTTGCCCTTCTCACAGCACTTTAAGACCTTTGTTCGATGACGAAGACAGGGGAGAGGTGGTAGTGATGTTCGTGTCTTTCTCATGGTGCCTGCTGTGTCCCTCTTCCCATGTCTCTAAAAGTGGTGCTTTCTTTGGACTCTTTTGTACTCACATATCTGTGTTCCCTAGGAGTTCCATTCTCTTGTAAGCTCACGCTTCAAAAATGAAAAGCTTTAAAGAAATTGACCAATTCCTTAGAAAATTAGCTGAACTATTCTTACCCTACTCGGTGGCATCTACCTCAGGCAAGGTCAAGTTAGCATCATGTCTCTCTTCGCATGCACCTGTCTTCCTTAGATCTCAGGTTAGTTGTTTGTCCTATGACCTTTGCTCTATAAGTAGTTCAAGAAAATATGTGAATTTGAAGACTGTCCAGTATTTTTGCTGTTTTTTTTGTAAGGGTGAAAGTGATTTTCTTTATTAAGCAGGAGTAAATAATTTATAATGTATGGAATAATTTCAATGTTGCAGTGTGGAGAAAAATACATGGTGTTACTAGGAAATGGATGTGAGAGCCAGGAAGTGAGGTCTTTGTTAGAAGTGAGCTGAGGATTACTCAGACTAAGGTGGTGAAGGTGGAGGTGGACATAAGTAGACCCACTCAAGAGATAAGTAAGAAGTAAAATTAACATATTTGACTATAGATTGGATGCAGTAGGGGAGGAAGATAGACTTCATTGTCTAAAATGACTCCTAATTTTCTGGTTTATGAGATAAGATAATGGAAAGACAGGACACTAGAAGAGGATGCTTTTCAGGGGAGGATGATGAGTATGATTTTACACATATGGACTTTGAGGTGCTTTTGCAACAGTCAGTTGAAGACCTTCAATAAACTAGTATATAACGATGTAGAATTCAGAGATATTTGATCTACTGAAATAGAATTGGGAACCGTTTTCTTGTAGGTCATAATAAAAGCCATGGTCCCTTGAAGCTATAGAAAGAGCATAAATGAGAGGAAAAAAGGGCTTAGGACAGAGATTTAAGAAACTCCTTTGAAGAACACCCCGCTTGTTCTCAATGCTCCTGTTATATATGAACCCTTTTTAAGTCCATGGATTGCAGCAGGCTTTTCTCCACCTCTTTGCACATGTTTTATTTGTGGAATTGTTGTTTCTAATCTCTATCTACTCTCCTTTCCCACCCCCGAACATTTTCGCTAACTTCTATTAGGCTATGGTGATTAAAGTTTCTACCAGGAAGACTTTATTTACATTCTCTAAATCAATTGGTCCTGCTCCAGAGTATTTTAGGTCCCTATTACATGCTCCCATCTGGACTTCTGCTTCATGACATTTTCACATTAATTTCTCATTCAGCATTTATCTCCTCCCACACTAGAAGCTTCATGATTACATAAATTAATTTCTATCTTTCTCACCAATAAATGTGTTGTCTTGAACCAGTGACTGAACCGTAATGGGCATTTAATAAATAGTATTTGAGTAAGTGAGTTTCTGTACGACCAGGTTTTATCTTACCTATTGATCACCTGAAGTTGTGTGCTAGGACTCATCTGATAATAAGGAATAATGTCTAAGTTATTACAGTGGAAATTGAGATGGCATGTTTTAGTCATTGGCAGTAAACTCACTGAAGTATATGAGAGAAAAGATCTGAAAATTGGGAGATGGAGAAGACAACAATAGATGGTGTATGTATTATTTTTATAATTTTCTGCATGGGTGATAACCAGAATTTTGATAGTTAGGAAGTTCAATATGGAGTAAGAGATGAAGCCCTTTCCCTGATTCATATCTCTATGTCTCTCTCCTTAACATGACCATTCTCAACTCTTTCCTGTTAAAAGTGTTTCATTGTGGGTAGAAAGAAGAAAGAAATATGGAGGGACTTGAACATGTTACTTGTATTTTTCTTTCTCATTAGTTTAATCTAATTATATTAATCATAATCAACACTTCTGCTTGGAGCCAGAAATTATTATGGGCTTATTCCTGTCAATACTTGCTATTAGTCTTCTGTTGCATCCCGTCCTCTTTGCTAACAAGGTAACAGAGAAGAGTGTACAATACTAAAGTAATAAGGTATAACAAGGTGTGTAATTATTGTACAATAACCTTCTCTCAGGGAGTAAAAAAAAGATACTGCACAAAGAGTGAGATGCTTGGAAATCCTTGCTGTGCAATTATTATAACCTAGCTGCGCAGCAGTTGTATCATTATTGTGAAGTTTTAAAAAAAATTATAACATAAATTGTTAAAAAAAAAGAAAGAAAAACATTGGAAAGAATTGTAAAGAAAATGCCAGTTTATGAAATAAGTTGTACTATTTTTAACTTCATTCTAGTTAATGTTACAGTAGATGATAATTTCCTTGCCTGTTGGAGACTAGTTTTTAAAAAAATATCTTCCAAAATTAGGTGAAATGTTATAACAAAACTTTTCTTGAGCAAAAAGTTGAAATGATGGTTTATGAAAAGTGCTTATTAAATGAAATAGAAATACAAAGTTAAAAATTTAAATCTCTTAGAGACACCAGCATTCAAACTTCTCAGAGAAGAAACTGAACAGCTTATAATGCTGTCAGTAAGAAACATAAAGAACCCCAAATTAAACAAAATATGACTTTGTGGTTTAATATCTATATTTAACCGCGTTTAGGTGGTTCAGAGGGGGTGGCAGTCTATTGGTGCTGGAATATCTTTAGGCTAATATTGTCTTTTTGCTATCCTAAAAGATGTTATTCCAACTACGGATCTTTCAGCAATTCCTTCAGATTCAAAGATTTTGGAGGTTTGAGTGAAGTCTTTACTGAATGAATGGTAAAACGTTCCATAATTGCCAATGACATAAGGACAGGCATTGGCCTGCCGTCTATCCATTCCCTTAATCATCAGTTGATACTAGACAAATCGTAAGAGCTTAAAAAATACCTACTGAATGGACTGAATATACTGAGATAACTTATTTGGAGAAGTTAGTTTTTAATAGATTATGTCATAACAAAAGAGCAGGTTTGGTAAGGTACCTATATAAAATTAAGCCAGAGAAAGTGAGATCGGAGTTTGAAAGTTATTGAGAATTTAGGGCTATTGGTTTCTATAAAATATGTAGACCATTGCTACCTGAGCAACCCCATAAGATATGGCTATTCTTGTGCTCTAGTCCCACTTTTAGAACTTCTACATACGGACTGAAGTCTTAGGCAGGAATCACTGTAGAACCTGACCTCAGTATATTCTTCCTCTCTTTCCAACTGAGGAGGTCCTCCCCACCGGGAAGATTTCAGGGTCGTGCTGAGTGGGGCTGTATACTACAACAGTCCACTTCAGCTTCTGTTAACATACCCAGGAAAGCTAATAAAGTATGCTTCAGGTTTCTTCATTCCCAGCCAACTAATCATAGGAGACTCTCCAGAAAGTCATACCAATTTAAAAAAAGAGAGAAAGCAATAAAGCACTAGAAAAGCTAAAGGGGTAATTGGCTCATATAACTAACTTTTACCTTTTAGGTTAGCTTATTACTTATCCATGGCCACTATTTCCATTAGATTTCTCTTTGTTCAACTTCATAGTCAGAAGGAGTGCTTATACCCAGCTCACGATGGTAGCTTGCCAATAACTATGAAGGAGCTAAGTTTTTATTCTGCTTGTGGCTGAGAAGTTGGTCTGCCAGTTTTATGCAGATGCTGGCAGAAGACACAAGACTCCTGGGTCAGGACTTTATTGCTCATGGCACAGTAAGAAGCCCACTTGTATCATTTTGATGTTTGTTTGCATCCCGTGGGGAAGATGTGGAGGGAGTCCCAAATGGGTGCTATATATACAGTGGGTTTGTGTTTTACAGAGGAAAGTAAATGAATGTCTGTCTTCCACAAAAGAAGTATAATCCTGAGGATAGATATGCGGCTCCTCCTGGGAAAAAAGCGTGTGCAAGTATTGGGACATTCAGTGACACTTATATCCATGGGTAGCATAGGTTAACAGTCCTTTCTTTCTATGTGGCTTCTTGTCTGTCCATGGGGTCTTATGATTATCATTTCATTTTGAATAACTGAGTCCAGTACTTGTTGGAGGGACTGCCTGAGGGGAGCCAGTCTAATATGTCCTATTTGTCCATGACACCAGCTAGGTGGTATTAATCTACCCCGTTAAGTGACTGAGAATGGGGGTAGGGCAACACCAGAGATGTTGACAGGTGTGCTGTCTCTGATAGATTTCAAGTTAAGGTTAAAGGGAATGGCAATGAAATCATGGTCAAAGCCACCTTGAAAGTGATGGCAGACCCAACAGTTGTTCATTTTAAGGCATTTGCAACAGTTTGGGAGAGCTGAACCAGGATGTTGTCTTTCTGGAGGAAGACTCCATGATTACCCATATCCCTCCTTCTCCCATATTTTGCATAGTAAAAGGTGGCCCCTCTCCAGGTTTCAGGCTGTTGTTTTCTTTCTCTTGTCACAAATCAGTGTGTTCCATTTCAGGAGCTATAACTTCATTTTTTTCCCAGTCATTCTTTACTTGTAGCCAATCTCTTCATTGAGAGGGGTCAGGCACAAGACACTCAAGGGCAGTTCTATAAAACTTAATCAGAATTAAGTTTGATTCCCACTGGCCCCCTTATGGCCAGGCTGCCACCTAGAAGATGTGTCAACCAGGCTAGACAGGGATTATTGTTAGGGAAAATAAAGTTGCATCATCCACAATAATGTTCAAAATGGAATTCTTAATTTTTTAATTAAATTTGTTTGACTCCCAACCACTCCTGAAAATCCCCACAGAAGCAGGTGAAAAAGAATGATCTTTTCTGGGGAGGGCTGCAATCAATGCTAAATTTCATTACTCAGGTTTGCGGTCTAAGGGAAGGGGAGCTAAGAAAGATTGTGTGTGTGTGTGTGTGTGTGTGTGTGTGTGTGTGTATGTGTGAGAGAGAGAGAGACAGAGAGAGACAGAGAAAAAACGTACATTATCAATGGTCTGAAAAGACAAAGACATGACACATATTAAGTTCAAGAGCTCCTATGGTATGTCTGAAGTCAGCTGATTAGTAGCTTGAAAAAAAGTGTTCACATTGGTTAACCAGGCCCAGGCATTTAAGAGAATCTTTGAGAATCAAGTTTCCTATTAGCCAGTGGTTTTGTTTCATGTGGAAGAGATCGAAGTGAAGTTTCCCCCAAAAGAATACCTGCTACTTTTTGCGTGTGTAAAACTGAGAGGCCACTGGGGCCAGGCAGGGTGCATTCCTGAATATATCATTCCCATTTGAGAATCATCCTTTTTCGGTCTTTCCCATTTTGTTGGTCACTGAGTCCAAATTAAGCCGCCTAAAAATGGATGTCAAGTCAGGGAGTCAAAGGACCTCCATGGCCCACACATTAAGTTCTGATTAGAGTTCAGTAGAAATCTAGCACCTGCTTTTCCAAAGGTGTGAACCTAGTAGACACATCAAAGAGGCCACAAGGAGGCCTCCAGGTGGAGGCTGCCTTCCTTTGTTAGAGGCTCAAATTGACAAAAGCATTAGTTCCAGAGACTTGCACCATTTCCAATAACCAATGGACCCAATAAGGTGTTTCCAATAACCCAAGGACACAACCTTGTTGATGAGGAGCTACTACATGGACTGAGCATCATGAATCCATCCTTATAATCCCAAGGTTTACTTGGTAAACTCGAGTTCCTCGGGGTTAGTCAACAACTCTTGTTGGCAGGAGTGTGACAGTACCCTTCTCAGGACTACTGAGATTGAAAATTCTGAATTGCAAAAAGAAAGGAGGAGGTGGTCTCTATAGTGAAAACTTCAGATATCAGAGGGAAGAATAATGCTCATATTTAATCCCAAAGCCCCACTAGCATTTTTTTACCTGCAGCTCTTTCTAGATTGGGATAATTTCCTTGGACATTTATACGGTCAGAATGTACAAGTAGACAACACATCAATTTGTAGAAGGAACAAAAATAATACTTAGAATTGGCCAAGTCTCACTCAACAGATCTTGTTAGCTTGTCTCCTCCAACGTGATCCAAAATCCATCAGTGGGATCCAAGCACCACTTCTTCAGGTCTGTGTAGAATGAAGACTGGACTCTTGTTTCTAACAGAGCCATGGCCATAGAAGATGGAGTGCTTCCCTCTTTGGTATTCCCCAGTATACTCAGGAAGTAGGTGAGTTTGGGGTGTAGTGAGAATGAGAGAGTGAAGGAACAGAGTTGGAGAGACAGAGATAGAGATAGATAGAGACAATAGAAATGGAGAGAGAAATAGAGACAGAGAGAGACAGACTTCATGAAAGCAAGACATTTACTTTCAGTGCTAGTAAGCAAGGCACTTTGGGTTTTCAGTAACTGCATCATGGTTCAACTAGGAGAACTTCTAATGCCTGTGTTCCACTCAGGTCTCTGTATTAGATTTAGAGACTCCTTGGCTCTTCCTCCTCCTGCTTAAAGGGGAGTGAACAACAATAAATGCACCATGAGGTAGCTTATTTCTTTCCTACACGCTGGCTGTCAGCCTCACTGAAAGGCAAGACAGTAGAAGACCCTTACTCTGCCATTTCATTCACCAGTTAGGGGACAGCATCTGCTACTGGACTCTGGGAAGGCTACTCAGACCCCTAACCCAGCCCATAAAGGGTCCTTGTCCTTTCCTCTTTTAGAAAGCCATGTTTCTGTCAGTACCCCATCCTTGTCACCAAAACTGTCATAAACTGAAAGGGTCTGAGATTTTGTTCTCTGATACACAAACAAGTTAGACTGCTACAGTTTCACAGATGCTGGTGGAAGATATACAATTCCTGGGTTAGAGATGAAGGACTTGGAAGAGTAGACAGACAAAGTTTTGTGTTTGCCTGTTCCCTTTTTCTCCAAAGTTCCACAGGTCCCAGTAGATGCTGCTCATACAGTGGGTTTATGTCACAGCTGAGGAGTCCTACACTTAGGAAAGCCCAATATTTTAAAGGGGCTATTAGCAAATATACCCAACCTTTGTACTGAAAGGACATGTAATTTCTATCTTCTTAGACTGTTTTCTATGGAATCACCCTTAAAAAGACAGTCTGGAAGACAGACCTAAGAACAAGATGCACAGAAACACAAGGGATCCACAGAGAATTGTCTTCCAACACATTTTCCCTTGATGTTCCATCAGAGTTCGTAACAAGTCAAACCATTAGCTATTTCCCAACAGGAGAACAAACACTTGAGAAAAATGAAATGGCTTCATTCCAAAACACTAAAGAATTCTGCATTGATTCTTCTATTTAGATTTGTTAGAAGCCCCATATAACATGCCTTAGACCCTGCAGTGAGCAAAATACCTCTGTTCCCAAAGATGTCTAAGTCCTAATGCCCAGAACTGTGAATATTACCCTTGCATGGCAAATGGGAATTAAGGTTGAAGATGGGATACAGGTTATTCATCAGCTGACCATTACATCTGCATTTCCTGCTTCTTCAATGTCTGATGTTTGCAGGACACTAGGGTATAAAAGAAAGCATGTGGACTTGGGAATAGACAAACTAGGGATTAGAATCTGCTTCTACAGATTGGACTAGTTATTTAACCAGTCTCAGTTTATTTATGTATACAATAAGGATGAGAAGACTTACATTACAGAAATGTGATATTTAAATGTGATAATATTACCAGGGAAGATGCGCAAAAGATGTTAATTTCCAACTTTGTGCCCTTTTGTGTTGGGAGGACTAGATAAACAAACAATCTATACCTTAACTTAAAGAACTTAGTATTTGCATTAGTTTGCTAGTTCTGATGTAATAAAGTACCACAGCCCTAGTGATTTAAACAGAAATATATCCTCTCACAGTTCTAGAGGCTGGAAGGCCAACATTAAGGTGTCAGCAGAACTCATTCCTTCTGAGGGCTGTGTGGAGAATCTGCTCTACATCTCTTGCCTATCTTCGGATCATTTGCTGGCAACGTTTGACATTCCCTGGTTTGTAAAGGCATCATCCCAAACTCTGCAGGTACCTTCACGTGATATTCGCCCATGTCCATGTATGTCTGTATCCAAATTTCCCTTTTTAAAAATAAGGACATCAGTCACATTTGATTAGGGGCCCACCCTACTCCAATATGACTTTATCTTAACTAACTATACCTGCAATGACCCTAGTTCCAAATAAGGTCACATTCTGAGGCACTAGGGAAGGAGTGTCAAACTCATTTTCACCGGGGGCCACATCAGCCTCGCAGTTGTCTTCAAAGGGCCGAATGTAATTTAGGCTGTATAAAGGTGACTACTCCTTAAAGTTAAGCACGAGCTCGGCGCTGCCGCCAGGTAGAAACAAGGTGTAGCACTGGATAAAACAAGGTGGAGGGCCGGATTTGGCTGTGGGCCTTGTGTTTGCCACCTGTGCACTAGGGGTTAGGACTCCAGTGTACGAATTTTGAGAGGATACAATTCAATTTATAATAGTATTCAAGCTATCTCTACTAGTGACAGCTTTTTGTAAAAGAGAAATTTGATGTTAATAATTGTCAATCCAATATCATTTTCTTCCACTAAGGAGTGTAGGTTTGTCAGATTGTCAGGTATAATGTTTAGTCTAATAACGAACATGATATGTTTAATGAAAGCAATAACTGAAACATTTCTTTAGTTAAACATCATATAATTGTCTTCCCACAACGTGGCAGTGTAACCAGAGAAGGTCAAATCATTATCAATGAAAGAACCTCTGTAATTCAAGGAGCTTCAGTACTTACTATTACCAGACTGAATCAAACTACGTTGTTTGATTTTCATATTGTTATTATACTACATTTTTGTGGGCTCTGATTAATAGTGATAAATAGTACATGCATTATGTATTGACTACCATTGTTTAAAGCATCTTTGTAGGGAGCTTTACTTTAAGATTAGTACTGGAGAGTGTTCAACCTTGTGTTTGAAGAGTGCTCTGGCAATGACGATGTTCTGGGGATCCCCATAGAAGACGAAGGACCCACTGAATTTTGGCTCTTTCTTCCTCACTTTTCTTTTGCCATAAGTCATTTGTTTAAAAAAAAAAAACTTTTGAGAAACTACTATATGTAAAACACAGCACTGTGTTAGGTGCTAGAAGTCCAAGGTCCTACAATTATGGACCTCACAGTTTAGTAAGGGAAAATACAGTCATAAATCAATAATTATAACATAGTGTGGTACTTTCTCTTCTGATCAAGATGAATTAAAGGAATTTAGCCTTCTGCTGAAACAACTAAAAAATGACAAAATCTATAAATCAATGACATTGAATATCAGGCAACAAAAGACTGTGATTTCTAGGATGAGAAATAATCAGGTTAGCTGTAAGATTGCCCTTGCTCACTGCCTAGAGACACTTCCCAGGCCTTGATGCAAGGAGAAGGAACCCAATCCCAGCTCAGAGGATTCTTTGAGTGGAGGAGTCGGATCTGAGAGTTCCGAGAGACCAGGCAGCTAGAGTCACTGTGGTAGAACATAGCGAAGAAGAGCGTTCCACACAGACAGCCCTGGAGACCCAGGACAGTCCCCTCCAACCTTCATCTAAGAACCGATCATTTCATGTTGCTGATGGAACTATCTAAGGCCAATGCAAAAACGACCTGAAAGGATTAGAAAGAATGATACTTGGAGCTCACAGACAGCTGAGAATAATTTGTTTTTCCACCAGCCAGAGTGGAAAATCTCATAATTCACAGAGCATCAGGCTGACTACTCGGTAATGGCCCCAAATTAGCCCTAGTGTTTCAGTCAGCTTAATAAAGTTTATAACTAAGACCCAAAAGAGTTAAACTTTTTCCAAGTAACTTAAATGTGTCTCAGAACAAAGCTCACCAATATTTATAACAACACAAAAATATCCATATCTAACAAGGTGAAATTCTCAATGTCTGGCATCCAATCAAACATTATTAAGCATGCAGAAAAGCTGCAACTTATGACTTGTGTAAGAAAAATAATGGTTGTAATATTAGGAATATTCAAAAGAAATTATGGGAGTACTGAGGAAGTAACAATGAACTCTGCTCGGTTAGTATGTATGAGGTAGGTATTCAAAGAAGGCTTCCTGGAGGAGAGAGCCAACAGGAAAATTCAAACCAGGTGAGAATAAGAGAAAAGGCATTTGTGACCGAGACCACAGCATGGAGGCATGCAACTGTAGATTCTCTATGACTACACCACATATAAGTGGTCCAGTGCGGGGGGCGGGGGGCGGGCAAGGACGATTCCGGAGAGGTGTATGCAAGTCGGGACTTGGAATATATTCTCTTTGACAAACTTCTTTGTAAAGGTCCAGATAGTAAATATGTTTGGCTTTGCAGATCCCATACAGTCTTGTGGCACCCTCTTTTTGTGTGCATGGCCCTTAGGCCATAGACTGAAGATCTCTGCTATAGGTAACGGAGCACGATTGAGTGTTTTTCACAAGGGGAAGATCTGTTACGTTTGCATTTTAGATAGATCATTTTGTCAAAAGTGTGGAGGATAAATTTCAGGGCAGAAGGCATGAAGGGCGCTTAGAGAACTATTGTGTTAGCCCATTTGAGGGAAAATGTGGGTGCAGAGGCTGGGTTTATGAATCTGAAACACAGAAGAGAAGGTTGTAGAGACGTCTGGGTTGTATTATATAGATTTGGGAGTAATCAGCATACATCTTAGTTTAACCCTTGAGCATGGATAAGATCCTGCAAGGAGAATAGGCTGAGGGAGAAGAGTTTTTACTGAAAGATTAATATGTGCTAGACACAGTTACTTGTTAGTGCATTCATCCTTAATATAAGACTGTGTAGGTGGATTTCATTACCCCCATTTTACAGACAATAAACCCAAAGGTCTGAGAGTTTAAGCAGCTTACCCAGAGCCACCAATTAGAAAGACAATCGAAACATAAAACCAGCCCATTTGGTTCTACAGCTCTTACTCTATTCTCCATGGCTTACTGCTCTTAGCTCTCCTTAAGATGTAGAGCTCGGGGCCTTCACCTTTCACTGTGACCTCTGTTCACAGCGCTCTCCTCACTGCGTGTGTCTCACAGAACTTTGTCTTCACCCACTTGCATGTGGCCCAATACACAAGACCTGGCCAAAGATGCTGACAAAGGAAAGAGACCCCGTTGCTGCCGAATGCCTGCTATGTTGCTATTTCTAAAGATTATACCTTCCCTCTTTGCAACTAATTTTGCCTCCAAGTCCTTGATTTACACCAACCCCACTGCCTTGACACTAATCCTTTAAAACTTAAAAATTCATATAGTTCATACACACAGAATTCACATGATCCTTGAGACACTCTTCTGTAGTGAGGAATTTATAAAAGTCAGTCCTAGCACTGCAACTGTTCGCAAAGAGAAACTGGCCAATATTCATAATTCCACAAACATATGGTAAGAAGAGCATATTTTAAATATCAAGAACATTTACTCGAGACCTCCCCAAATGGTTTCGAAGTTTTATTTGGGGTTTGGACACAAATCAAAATGTATTTACCTGACAGATCATGGCCTGCTTAAACCTTTGGGGTACGTACATTTTTCATGCCCTGCTATTGAATATACATATTAATTAAATTTCACATCCAGTTTGCACAATACTGGGAATGGCTTTGATAGAGAGGCAGCACTTCACTAAAGTAACTCTAACATACTTCTCCTAAAATGAATTTCCCCTTTTTATTTGTTCAGCACGAAAAACAAACACGGAACATATGGAAGGATAACAGAGAGTGCTGAAAACTTTGAAAAATATTTTGTGTAGGCTTAATTTTGGTTACACAGGACTTAATGTTTTGAAGGATTTAGTGCAAATTTTTCTTCATTCCTAGGGAATTTTGTGATATGAGAAAAGCAGAATTGTGTTTGTCCGTGATCAAACACCAGCTTCAGAGAGAAGAAGGCAGTGCCATACGCTGTAGATCCATTTTACTAACAGGAACCTGGAAGACGTAGCAGCAGGCAGATTTCATAGAATTATACCCATACTCTAAAAAGGCCTGAAAAGATCTCAATTTTTTAATTTTCTCAATATTTTTCTCTACCTCTAGCAGATCTGTTTTTTTAAAACCAAAAGTTGAATAAAAATACTGGAGAGAAAAGTTTAAAAAAAAAATTATTAGGATTGGAACAGTATATCAGATACAGAGGGTCCAGGAGAAGTAAGGCTTGCTTGAGTGTGGTGGGTAGGGTACCTGGATGTCTTGCATGAGATCGACTGGAATTTGAACACTTCACCTAAACTGTCTTTATGGTGTGCTTGA
>VMDR010026846.1:0-13831 GCA_007922815.1 Macrotus californicus
ATGTTAAAGAGACTTAAGCTGAAAAGAAAGTGTTATTTATAAAGTCACAATAAAATTTATGAAATAATAAATCTCACTGGAAAGGTAAATATATAGTAAAGGTAAATTAATCACATATAAAGCTAATATAAAGTAAAAATATAAAGGTATAAAGTAAAAATCATAAGAATAAGTGTGACTGCAGTAATTTGTTTAGAGATATACAGGATAAAAAATGTCAAATGTGACATCAAAAACATAAAAGTGGGAGGGGGAAGTAAAAATGTTGAGCTTTAGAATGGAATAAAACTTAAGTTGTCATCAACTTAGAATAGACCATTATAGACATAAATTGTTATATCTAAGCATCATGGTAACCACAAAGCAAAAACCTATAGTAAATACACAAAAGACAGAGAAAGGAATATAAGAGCACCACTAAAAAACTCATCAAACCATAAAGGAAGAGAGAAAGAGAAAGAAACAGGGAGAAACTATAAAACAGTAAACAATAAAATGGCAGTAAGTATATACCTACTGATAATTACTTTAAGTGTAAATGGACAAAATTCTCCAACCAAAAAGCATGGAATGGTCGAATGGAGAAAAAACAAAATCCATCTATATGCTGCTTACAAAAGACTCACTTTGGATGTAAGAACACACAGAAACTGACAGTGAATAAATGGAAGAAGACAGTTCATGCAAATGGAAATTAAAAGAAAGTTGGAGTAGCTAGACTTTTATCAGAGAAAATAGACTTTAAAACCAAGACTATAATAAGAGAAAAAGATGGGCTTAATAATGATAAAGGGGACAATCCAACAATAGGATATAACATTTGTAAATGTTTATGCATTAAATATAGGAGCTCCTAAATATATAAAGCAAATGTTAACAGACCCAAAGAAAGAAAGAGACAACAATACACTAATAGTAGGGGATTTTCATATCCCAATTACATCAGTTGATATATCATCCAGACAGAAAATCAGTAAGGAAACATTGGCCTTGTATGATGGCAACATTAAATCAGATGGACTTAATAATACACAGACATATGAGGTCTTTCCAGAAAAAGTCCAGCCATTGTTAATATTACGAGAACAGTTTGCACTACACTGATATAACCTGGCAGCTGAGGAGAGTGGACTGGAATGCACATGTGTGAACAATGATGACTTCACTGTACTAGTCAGTGGGGGTGGTAAACACTGTTGAGTGAGCATGTGTATTATGTAGCCGTCACATTCAAAATGACTGAGTGAGTAGAGCAATGAATCTGCATCAAATTTTACGTTAATCACGAACATTCCTCTGCAGAAACTACTTGGATGATTCAGAAGGCCACAGCTATGGGTCAATGGTGATTGGCAGCTTCATCACAACAGTGCACCCTCTGATGCATCGCATCTTGTGCAGAGTTTTTTAGTGAAACATCAAACCACCCAGGAAACTCAGCCTCCCTACAGCCCAGATTTGGCATGCTGGGACTTCTAACTTTTCCCAAAACTAAAATCACCTTTGAAAGAAAAGAGATTTTAGACCATCGATGAGATTCGGGAAAATATGATGGGGCAGCTGATGATAGTTGAGAGAACTATGTGAAGTCCCAAGGTGCCTACTCTGAAGGGGACTGAGGCATCATTGTCCTATGTACAATGTTTTTTGTATCTTCTTCAATAAATGTCTCTATTTTTCAAATTACATGGCTGGATACTTTACGGACAGGTATCCATCCAACATTCCATCCAAAAGCAACAGCAAACTCATTCTGCTTCAGTGCAGATCAAACATTTTCCAGGATAGCTAGGTTAGACAACAATGGGAAGAAACTAGACCATAATGGCAGGAAACTAAATATAATTACACAAAAAAGCTGAAAAATTGGCAAATGTGTGGAGATGAAACAATGTGCTATTGAGCAAGTAATGGATCAAAAAAGAAATCAAAAGAGAAATTTTACAAAGCTCTCAAGGCAAACAACAAAGGACACATAACATACCAAACTTGCGGGATGCAGGAAAAGCACTTAGGAGGGAAGTTCATAGTGATTAACTGCCTACCTCAAAAAAACAAAAAAAAGTCTCAAACAACCTAAGTTTACACCTCAAGGAAATAAGAAAAGAAGAAATGAAGCCTAAAGTTAGTACGAGGAAGTTAATGTTGAAGACTAGAGCAGAGATAAATGAACTAGATATTTAAAAAACAATAGAGAAGATCAATAAGAGCTGTTTCTTTTAAAGATAAATAAAATTGAGAAGCCTTTACCTAGATTCACCAAGATAGAATAAGAGAGAACTCAAATACAATCAGGAATGAAACAGGAGAGGGTATAACTGATACCACAGAAATATGAAGGATCACAAGGTAGTACTATGAACAATTACATGCTGTCAAATTGAACAACCTGTGAGAATCAGATACATTCCTAGGAAACATACAACAACATGCCAAAACTAGATCATGATAAAATAGAAACTCTGAACATACTAATTACTAGTAAGGAGAATGAATCGGTAATCAAAAACCCAACAAACAAAAGTCCAGGACCAGATGGCTTCACTGGTAAACTCTACCAAACATTCAAAGAAAAATTAATACCAGTCGTTCTCCAGCTCTTCTCAGAACCAGAGGAGGAGGGAACTCTTCTAAACTCATGTTAAGTGGTGGGCATCATCGTGACACCAAACCCAGACAAGAGTGCCGCAAGAAAAGAAAATTAACGGGCCCATATTCCTGACGAACAGAGATGCAAAAATCCTTAATGACATAGGAGCAAACCATCAAAAGAATCACTATATTGATAAATCAATGAAAGAATACACACTATAATCAAGTAGGATTTATTCCAGGGATGCAAGGATAGTTTAACATCTGCAAATCAGTTAATGTAATACGCCACATGAACAAAATGAAGGATAAAAATAATGTCATTATCTCAATGGATACAGAAGCATTTGACAAAATTCAACACCCATTTATGAAAAAACTCTTCACAAAGTGTGCATGGAGAGAACATAACGTAACATAATAAAGTCTATATATGAGAAGCCCACAGCTACTGTCGAACGCAATTTTGAAAAGCTGAAAGTCTTTCCTATAACAGAGAGAGCAAAGATGCCTACTCTTACCACTTTTATTCTTCTAGTATTAGAAGTCCTAGCCAGAGAAATTGGTCAAATAAATAAATGAATAAATAAATAAGCATTCAAATCAGAAAGGAAAAAGTAAAACAATCATTATTTGCAGATGACATGATCTTATATGTAGAAAATCCTAAAGACACCATAAAAACACTGTTAGATCTCGTAAACAAATTCAGCAGAGTGGCAGGACACAAATTAACATGCAAAAATTTGTTGTGTTTCCGTACAAAACTACCAGAAAGGGAAATAAAGATATAGTCTCATTTAAAATTGCATCAAAACACAATAAAATACCTAAAAAAATTTTTGATCAAGGATTTGAAAGAACTGTATATTGAAAACTACAAAACATTCATAAAAGAAATTGTGGAAGAAACAAATAATGGAAAGATACTTTGCGTTTGTGATTTGGAAGAATCAACATTGTTAAAATGTCCATACCACCCAATGCAATCTACAGCTTCAGCGCAATTCCTATAAATATTCCAATGGCATTTTTCAAAGAAATAGAACAACTAAACCTAAACTTTGTTTGAAACTCCACCAAACTGATCTTGAGAAAGAAAAGCAAAGCTGGAGGCATAATGTTCCTGATTCTAAACTATATTACACGTAGTACCTAAAATGGCATGGTAATGGCATGAAAACAGACGCATGTATTATTGAAACAGAACAGAAAGCCCAAAAGTAAAACCACACTTAAAGATCAATTGATTTATGACAAAAGGAGCCAAGAATATACAATGAAGAAAGAACAGTTTCTTTAATAAACGGTGTTGGAAACAATGAACAGCCACATGCAAAAGAACAAAACTTGACCCATTTCTTATGCCACACACAAAAATTAACTGAAAACAGATCAAACACTTGAACGTAAGACCTGAAACCAGAAAACTCCTAGAAGAAAACATAGGCAATATGCTGATGTTTTCTTAAAATCTCACACCAAAAGCAAAAGCAACAAAAGCAAAAATAAACCAGTGGAATGACATCACACTAAAAATAAAACGCTTCTGAACAGCAAATAAAACTATGAACAATGAAAAAGCAACCTACTGAATGTGAGAGAATATTTGCAAATCATATATCTGATAAGAGGCTAGTATCTAAAATATATAAAGAACTTATGTATCTCAATACCAAAAAAATTTTAATCCTATTTAAAAATGGGCAGAAGATCTGAATACACATTTTTGCAAAGAAGACATACAAATGACCAATAGGTACATGAAAGGATGCTCAATGTCACTAATCATCAGGGAAATAAAAACCAAAGCCATAACGTACATCACCTCACACCTGTTAGAAGGGCTATTATCAAAAAGACAAAAAAACAGCAAGTGTTGGTGAGGATGAGGGGAAAAGGAACAGTTGTACATTGTTGGTAGGAATGCCAATCATTATAGCCACTATAAAAAACAGTATACAGGTGGCTCAAAAAATTAAAAATAAATTTATCATATGTCTGAAAAACTAAAACACCAACTCATAAAAATATATGTACCCCTCTGTTCACTGCAGCATTATTTACAATTGCTGATGTGTAAATAATCTGTGTCCATCAATGAGTGAAGAGATAACAGTGGCATATAACATATACTATATATATGTTATATATATAATTCAGTCATCTTTTAAAGGAATGCAATTGTGCCACTTGCAATCACATGGATGGACCCTGAAGGCATTATGCTAAGTGAAATAAGTCAGACAGAGAAAGTCAATTACTAATTACTGTATGGTCTCACTTTTATTGTGACATCACAAAAAGGTCATAGATACAGACTGTGGTTGCCAAAGACAGGGGTGTTGAAGGAGGAGAGAAATGGGTGGAGGGGGTCAAAAGATAAAAAGGAAAAAAAAAGAAAAATCAGTGATGAATTGAACTTGAGACTCGGAGGGAGAAGTAACAGCCCAAGATGGGGCTCATCTCAGATTACTAGCTGGAGTAATAGGCAAATGGAAGTGTTAACAGGAAACACAGGAGGAGAAAAATGTTTTTCATCCATTGCTTGGTACCACTGCTGTAAAGCAAAGGGGAAATGGTGTTCAAATGGGCAGGAAGCACCAGCGAGGGCAGAATAATTCAAATTCATTTCCTACGTACACCTACCCTAGGACGCTACCGGAACACTAATGTGGCCATCATTCCAACCTGTCAGTGGTGCCCCGTCACCTAAAAGGCACCATGTCTCCAGTGTCAAGAGCAGGCTCTATAACCAGATTCTTTAGGTTTTACTCCAATTCCACAACTGACTAGTTGTATGGCTGGTGTCTCAAGTTTCTCACTGGATAATGGAATATTAAAATGACCTCAAAGAGATTAAATCAGATGATATAACACAAAGCTCAGGGGGCAGGGCCTGCCACACAGTAAATGCTCAATAAATGCCCGCTGCTGTTATGTCCTCCTTCACTATTATAACCTTTACTTTTGTTACTAAGGCAAACACATGTACATGTGATTGTGGATATTTGGGTAATAATATCATTTTGTCTTGTCTGGATGGCCAGGGTGAAACAAAACTGAGAAGGAATCTCTTCTCTCGTTTCAACCAGAGCAGACTGTGGTATATGGGAGCACAGCAGATATTTCTGTGGTCCTGAATGTGAAACCTTATAAATCTGGTGTTGCATTTACCTTGCCAAAGGCAGGTAGCATTTAAAGGTTAAAGAAGTCATGTTTTCCGTCCAGTGTTAATGAGAACACTGTGCAAGGGTCAGAGCCATGTCCTTAAATCTCCTCTGGCAAATAGACAGTCTGTTTCCATTTCTGAGGTAGTTTGTGACAATGCCTTCGGCTTCAGAAACCAGCTCAGAAAGGAAAACCAGCAGAGCAGGTCGCTAATTATAAAACATTTAGAGAAGCTTCAGAATAATTCCGTGTGTCAAAAAAGAAAATCTTGCCTGTCAAACAGTCTGCCTTCTTCCCTAAAATATACTCCCCAGTGTTTGGCTCAAATTTCTGTCATTTGTGGGGGAAACATCATTGAAACACCAAAGTATGAAATTGGTCCCAAATGATCAGAGGCCTTAAATCCAGGAACAGGCTCTGCTGCTGTGGGCCCTGGGTGGCTCAAACTAGCAGTTTCCCCTCGGCAGCACGCTCCTGTTAGTCTTCCCAGGCTCTGAAAGCACGAGGCTCGGCTGGCCTGTTGACGATACATTCGTGTCAGTGTCCCCACCTGGCACAACTAGAGGACACAGACAATGGTTTTTGTTAATGGTCTTCCTCCACGCATATTCCTAGAAAAAACAGCCTAACAGATGAAAGTACAACAAAATAAAGTTTGTACAAGGAGAGAAATAAAGACCCCTTTAGTATATCAAGTTACAATGCCTTTCTAACTTCAATATTCCTGTTTTTGTTCACTGGCCCAGACTTTTTTCACATTGGCTTTCCTGGCGCTCACACCATGAAAACACCTACATTATTACATTTTCTGGACTAATCAGAGATGGAATGAACAGGCTGAAACTACATAGAGCTGATGCGAGGAGAAGAGAGACTTCTCACCAACTGTGATCTAGGAATGCATGTGCCAACAAGGACACTTTGCAGGAGTTGCTAGCCTATGATCAGCATTTTTCAGTCAAAGGTTAGCTAAAGAAAAGTGATGTCTGCCAGGAGGTTGAAAGTCATGCACACAAGAAACGTCATGCAATGTTTCCTCTTCTTGGTTATTTAGAAAGAGAACTTTAAATCACATACGTTATGCGTCTCTCTGTCTCTGCGTGTCTCTCATGTACACACAAGCACACACAGGAGCCAGGAAGAATATGTTCAAATAGGGCTTCCCGATTCTGAAGAGATGGTTAGAGGGAGATGGTCTGATTCTCTTTAAGAACCAAATCTGTCTTTTGGACTTCATTTTGATTCTCTGACTCTACAGATATACCCAAAGGTTTAACCTAAAGTAGTGTTAGCTGTCATCCTCAGACTGATACATTGTTCAGCAGTATATAACAACCACATCTATGAGAACCTGAGACTAAAGCAGATTCAATTCAGCAAGTATAAATCTTAAGAAGCCATTAGGGATTTTCCTGCCTTCCAAAAGAACTTGTGCCAGTATTTAGTGATCTCTACTCCCAGGGAAGTCATAAGTCTCCCAAATGCCCCGGTCCTTACTACCACTGGCAAAGTGAGGTGCACTGCTCTGATCTCCCTTCACAAAGAACTGACCAATCATCTGTAACAATTAAGGTAACTGACTCCCCACTGTTAGGACCTTCTGATCTGCCTCAGCCCCTCCCCCATAGAAGGCCCTAGCAATGACTGAGTGGGGTGTCCAGCTGGGGCTCTGCACAGGGCTGCTTCATGGGATGGGATGACCTGTCAGATCCGAATTGTGGCCTGAGGCTCAGCCTGCCCAGCCCTCGCCTCCATCCCTTACCTCTCAGAAGCACTATCCTCCAAGAACCCTCTTCTCCTAACTTCTCCCCAGAATCTGGAGCTTTCAATAGACACAGCCTATTTATTATCAGTTTCCACTTGGAGAAACATCTTGTCCGATTTCTATATAAAAACTTGGAGACTGCTGATAGAATTTCTCAAAACATGTACAAAAATGAATTAGTGAAGAGATGCTTTCCACCTCTATACATTTCCTTTTAAAAGCTCTAAACAGAAGCAGGTTCACTTTTCCCTCTCCCTGAGACTTTTTTCTGAGGGATTCATCATTTAAAATGCTCATGTTTCCATGCCCACCAGCCAGAGAGTGATCCCAGGGCAGGCAGGAAGGAATTCTTCACTGTGTTTGCCCACTGCTAGATGAAGTTGTGTATTTTCCTGGACGCTTATGAGAAAAGCTTTGCTTTTCTAATGACTTTTTTCCCTTACTGAATGATAGAGTTTGCCACCCTATCTAAGTAAGAAAGCAAAGTAAAAGAATTCATATTGCATGGGTGCTTTTATATGTAGGAACTAACATTACTTTAAAATGCAATTTGGTTTTAGAGCTGCTGAGTATTACAGCAGTTATGGCCATCCTACAAATTCTTATAAAGACTTTCATTAAAAGGAGAACCAAAGAATATTTCTGAATATAAAGCAACAGGCAATGGAAATAAGGGCTCATATAATAATTGGCTTAATGAATTCCATGACTGAGAGGAACACAGCAAACTAAAGTGTTTAACCCCCAAAACAGTGATGGGACATTTCAACTTTTCAAACTAAAGACAAGCAGCAGTTTTGATGGTGAATTGATGTGTCATCTCATTATTGTTGGTTTTTTATTGTTGTTTTAGTTTAAAAGAATGCACAGCTCAGGACGATGGCACAACACCTAATCATAGGTACACAGGAAAACTAGGCAGAACAAGTGACAGTATCAGAACAACAACACAGGACTCGATATCTGATGCCTGTGTGAACTGGGTCTGGCCAGCTTAGATCTCTAACTTTGGAAGGGAGAAAATGTTTGTTACCTTGACTTTGGCAGTACATCCTGAAAGTCGAAAAATTCCTTCAGATTCCAAACCCGATTCCTCAACTTTCTCAAAAAACTGGAAAGCAATGATATATTACAAAAATAAATACCTCCAATATGATTACAAACACCTAAAATAATACTGTTGATGACAACAAATGATCAATTACCAAGCATTATATGCGCTTGGTGCTGGAACGCCCTGTTAAGTGTTTGCAACAAGCCCATGAGGTCTCCAGAGGAAATGGGGACTTAGAGGCATTATGTCACTTTCCCAAGACTGACCAGAAACATAATGGCACTGACTCACTGAAGCTTGTGCTCTTCGCCACTCAAGTATGCGGCAGTGAACTGTTTTAGGAGATGATTACTACATCTCTTTCTGCAAAATGACCAGTAAGAAAAAATTCTAAATTCACTGTCAGCACTTGCAACCACTCTGGCTAAGAAACTATAGGAACTCTGCAAATATGACCAAGGAGGTAGAAATTGTAATCATTTATAGCTCCCGTGAACCCTCACGGTGATGATGATGGTGTTAAAATAATAATCATCATCATCATCTACTAACATTGATTGTGTTCATTTTGTGTGTCAGATACTGTTCTCAATACTTCATATCGATCAACTCATTGAAATCCTCACAATAATCCTACGAGGAAGGTTCTATTAGAATCCTCATTCTACTGCTGAGGAGACTGAGGCATGGTAAGGATGAATACGTACCCAACTTCACACAAGAGCAGATCTACAGTCTCTGCTACTTTCCCTTCAAGATGTGATGGTGCCTGAAACTAGGGTAGTTCTTGAAGGTATGGAGATAAATAGATATTTAGGAGGAAGAAACTCATTCACAAGAAAAGACTCTCCCATAGGAGTAGAAACGTAATATCTTAGGTTGTCTTAAATGAGGAACACTTTACATCAGTAGGAATAATAGCAGACACTTATTGAGTTGCTAATGCAATAAAAACCTGGATTTAGTTGAACTATCATTTATTGTGCACCTTCCATTTGCTATGTCCTTTGCTAGGCTTCTGCACTTACATAGCAATAAAAATTCATGTATTGAATCTTCTCCGTCTTGAATTTTTACTCATTTTCTTCAAACTCTGTCCTGTACATAGAGGACAAAGGGCATAATTCTAGTTCTAATTCAAGAACAGAAAAGAAAATCTTAGAGTCACCATGGACTTTGACCTTGATTATGTACTGTGTTCCTTCTCACATCTACCTCCTGCTAGCTGTGTGTTCTTGGGTAAGCTACCTTAATTTACTATGCCTTAGTTGTCTCATCAGGAGAAGGGAGATGGTAACACCAACCTCCTCTGGCTACTCAGTGCTGATGAAATGTGCCAGGATTGGAGGGCACCGGCACAGCCGTGAGCAGGCCAGGCACCCTACAGACAGGCCCATGCACACCGGCATGTCGCCGGCATCCTCTGCCATCCTTTCTCCCATAGGGAGCCAATTAATCACCTGATTTGAGGAGTAGCTCAACTTGAGGTACTAGTAACAAAATTTAGAAAGATAGTGAAGAGATGGAGAATTATTACTATGGATAATGTAAGTATATGTTTCCTTAGTCAGTATTTTCACAAATAACTTAAAAACTCAATTTAAAGTTCAATAGGATTTGTGTTTATGGCTTTCAATTTTAATTGTGCCATTGGATGTCCCTGTTAAATAAATGCATACTCAGGTAAATTGGTATAAACTGTTGGGTATTATAAAAAGCGCGATTTAAAGCACATGTGCCATTCACCAATGATAGACACTAGCACACGATAGTTCAAATAATGTCACTTTCAAAACCTCCCAAACCAAAATTCTTCTTTGTCTAATTCTACCCTATTTTCCTAGTCATACCTAAAAGACTGATAACGGGCTGATTTTTACACTTTATTAAGCTTTGTTTGGAAAACTCATTTAAATGATTACAAACACACATTTTGAAACACTCAACCTATGATATATCTCAGCAAATACTTGCATGATCAGTAAGTACACAGCTCATAATTAATGGTCATCTTTTATCTCAGAGTAATTAAATATACACAAACACATATATACGCACAAATAATATTTTTGTCTACAAATCATTTTCATTTTTAAATATATTTTATTGATTATACTATTATAGTTGTCCCATTTTTTTCTCCCCTTTATTCCCCTCCACCCTGCACTACCCCTCCCACCATCATTCCCCCACCTTAGTTTATGTCCATGGGTCATACATATAAGTTCTTTGGCTTCTCCATTTCCTATACTATTCTTAATCTTCCCCTGTCTATTTTCTACCTACCATTTATGCTTCTTATTCCCTTTTCCCCTACTCTCCCCCATCCCCCTTCCTGCTGATAACCCTCCATGTGATCTCCATTTCTGTGAATCTGTTCTAGTTGTTTGCTTAGTTTTTGTTTTTAGGTTCAGTTGTTGATAGTTGTGAATTTGTTGTCATTTTACCCTTCGTAGTTTTGATGATCTTCTTTTTCTTAGGTAATCCTTTAATATCTTATATAATATGGGCTTAGTGATGATGAATTCCTATAACTTGACCTTATCTGGGAAGCACTTGATCTGCCCTCCCATTCTAAATAATAGCTTTGCTGGATAGAGTAATCTTGGATGTAGGTCTTTGTCTTTCAAGACTTTGAATTCTTCTTTCCAGCCTCATCTTGCCTGCAAGGTTTCTTTTGGGAAGTCAGCTAATAGTCTTATGGGAACTCCTTTGTAGGTAACTATCTCCTTTTCCCTCACTGCTTTTAAGATTCTCTCCTTCTCTTTAATCTTGGGTAATGTAATTATGGTGTGCCTTGGTGTGTGCTTCCTTGGGTCCAACTTCTTTGGGACTCTCTGAGCTTCCTGGACTTCCTGGAAGTCTATTTCCTTTGCCAGATTAAGAAAGTTCTCCATTATTTTTTCAAAAAAGTTTTCAATGTCTTGCTCTTGCTCTTCCTCTTCTTCTAGCACCCCTATGATTTGGAGGTTGGAACATTTAAAGTTGTCCTGGAAGTTCCTAAGCCTCTCCTCATTTTTCTGAATTCTTGTTTCTTCATTCTGTTCTGGTTGAATACTTATTTCTTCCCTCTGGTCCAAATCATTTAAGTCCTGGTTTCCTTGCTGTCCCTGTTGGTTCCCTGTACATTTTCCTTTATTTCACTTTGCATAGCTATCACTTTTTCCTCCAGTTTGTGACCATACTCAACCATTTCTGTGAAAATCCTGATTACCAGTGCTTTGAACTCTGCACCAGATAGGTTGGCTATCTCTTCATTGCTTAGTTCTATTTTTAGAGCTTTGATTTGTTCTTTCATTTGGGCCATTTTTGTTTTTTTTGTCTCGGGGTACCTGTTACTAGTAAGGGGTGGAGCCTTAGGGATTTGTCAGGGTGGGGCAATCCACGTGGTTTGCACTGTGGCACTGTATGTGGGGGAGGGGTCAGGAAAGGAACAATGCAGCTTGCTCGGCTCTGGGCTGGCTTTCAGTCACTTCCTCCACAAGCAAATTGGGCCCTTCTGATGCTGATTCCTGGGTGGGTGGGCTTGTGTAAGTTCTAGGACCCTGCGGGTTTCTCCAGCAAACTCTCCTGTGAAGCTGGGAGCTTCTTCCACTGCCACAACCCCCACAGATTTTTACAGTCAGAGATTTTGAGGCTTTATTTCTTGGTGCTGGAATCTTGGGTTGCACAGTCTGTCTCACTCCCCAGTTGTTCCTCCCGGTTTATCCACATGCATACGTGGGACCGCCCGCTCTGCCAGTCACCACCTCGCCTGGTCCTCCAGCCTCCTTCTCACCTGCCCCAGTCCTCCAGCCACTGCCTTGCTGCCAGTCCTCTCCACCTCAGCTGCCCATCTCCACCCCTCCTACCAGTCTGGGTGAATGTTTCTTCTCTAACTCCTTGGTTGTTGGACTTCCAGACAGTTCAATTTTCTGGTAGTTCTGGCTATTTTTTGTTTTCAAATTTGTTGTTGTCCTTCTTTTGATTGTGAGAGGTGGCAAAATGTAACTACCTACACCTCCATTTTGGCTGGAAGTCACCACAGATAATATTTTTAAAAAATATTGGAAAAAGATATAAGCAAAGGAAGCCACGTATTCATCACTTGATGCTTTATGGTCAAACAATGTAACAGACTCCAAACGTTCACAGCAAGGCAAACAGGTCCAAGTACTTGTGGGATAGATGGGGCTTCATGGAATAAAGCAGAAAATTACCAAGGGCCTGAGCCCTAATAGAGCTTGCCTTAGTGTCTTTAAAGCTAAAGGAAAATTCATTAGCAGCTTTACAAACAGCAAATTACAAGCACAAAGCTCTATTAATTCCCCATTCATTTATATTCTACTCACTTTTTGTAATACAAGGGGAACTTTTACTCCAGGGTCCTTCTTTCGGTCATTGTCCAGTAGGACTGTAAGCGGAACTCCAAAAATTCCATTGTCTTCATTGTAAAATAGTTGAGAGAAAAAAAGAATCAGAAAAGCACTGTCATATTCCAGTGTGTCAAAGTGTTAAAATCAGAAGAAATCAATCCTCTTAATTACCTCTTCCTTTTACTTTCTCTGTTTTGTTTCTCTTCAGTGGAATTCCAAAGGCATCAAAAAAGGCTGTCAATTCAATCAGAGAGAGGTGGCGAATTTTCTTCATGTCTTCAGCAGATAGGTCTCCTGCTTCAGTTAGGCCAAATCTGGTTTTCTGAACGATAAATTTCTAAAATACATATTAAGAATATTTATTATTTAAGAAAAATTATTATACCTTCATTAAGATGCTACCTGGACATTCTAAATCTGTACAGCAAGACATGCTGTTTGCAAATATTAATAATAATAATTTTTTAAATCTGAGGCACATGCAGAATCAAAAAAGATTATGCATATGATTTTTTAGAATATTTGCAGGTTACTACTATGCTAAATTTTAAGTAAAGTAATGGCCTGAATACACTATAACATTTGCAACGCAACTGTAAGAACTGCTTTCTTCTGAGGACCATCCTGTATTGTCCACAACAAACAGCCCGGGAATTGTAAGAAATGTACATGCCACAGGTACAGGTGACACAGGTATACACAGCACACCTTCTGTGTACTCTCAGGAGAGCTTTCAGAATATTTTTTGTTTTGGACTATAGTCCTTAAATCAGGCACCACACATTCTCTTCTGCATAGTTTAAAAGACTTTAAGTAATTTCTTAATTGAAACTGATTGCACATGCATGCTGAGACAGTAATTATTCTACCTTAAAAATCAAATTTAGATGATTC